>RJWK010033367.1:0-23185 GCA_004363435.1 Platanista minor | reverse complement strand
CTCTAAATGTTTGATAGAATTCGCCTGTGAAGCCATCTGGTCCTGGGCTTTTGTTTGTTGGAAGATTTTTAATCACAGTTTCAATTTCAGTGCTTGTGATTGGTCTGTTCAGATTTTCTATTTCTTCCTGATTCAGTCTTGGCAGGTTGTGCCTTTCTAAGAAGGCGTCCATTTCTTCCAGGTTGTCCATTTTATTGGCGTGGAGTTGCTTGTAGTAATCTCTCATGATCTTTTGTATTTCTGCAGTGTCAGTTGTTACCTCTCCTTTTTCATTTCTAATTCTACTGATTTGAGTCTTCTCCCTTTTTTTCTTGATGAGACTGGCTAATGGTTTATCAATTTTGTTTATCTTCTCAAAGAACCAGCTTTTACTTTTATTGATGTTTGCTATCCTTTCCTTCCAAGGGAATTTTCATGTTTCAAGCATGAATGATTGGAAAAAGAGCAGTAAAAATTTTCGAGAAGGAACATTTTAGAAGGGGTGAATAAGGAATTTCATTTTTTTTTTTTGTGGTACGTGGGCCTCTCACTGTTGTGGCCTCTCCCGTTGCGGAGCACAGGCTCCGGACGCGCAGGCTCAGCGGCCATGGCTCACGGGCCCAGCCGCTCCGTGGCATGTGGGATCTTCCCGGACCTGGGCATGAACCCGTGTCCCCTGCATCGGCAGGCGGGCTCTCAACCACCGCGCCACCAGGGAAGCCCAGGAATTTCATTTTTAAGTGTTTTGTTAGATGTTTCTAGACTCACATGGAGGTAGAGATATCCTGTAGGTTATTAATAGGTGCACAGTCAAGTTCTCATGAACTAATGAATAAGTATGTGTCAAAAGAGAGGTTGGAAGCTAGAGATAGGACCATGTGAATGGAGGAAACCACTATAATAAAATTTAGAAAAATATTAGAGAAGAACTGAGTTTAGAACTTTACATAATGTTTTCTGCAAGGGGCAGTAGCAAGGTATAAGCAAAGTTTCTTTTCCGTGGTGTAACCCGAATGGTATACAGAGCCATACAGAACAAACTGATATTCTTAGGAGTCTAGGAACTTGACTCAAAGCTCCCTCAAAAAGCCCAAGATTTCATTGCAGTTTTAGTTCCATCTTTAAAAATTCTTTTGAAAATATGTATTTCAGCCCATATTATGAGCTAGTTTGTTTTACCATGAGAATATTTTAAAATATTTACTTCCTCCCTATAATGTTTCGGTAGTGCTTAGTGTGGATGGTCTAGTAGATTCCCCATGACTGCTAACAGTTTTACATGCGCTCTCATCCAGGGGTACCCATACCAAGTTTGAGATACAGGAGGACAGAAAGTGATACAAAATTGGGAGTGTGACAAATCCAAATGCAATTTCTTATCCTGCCACTTACTAGTTGTGTGACCTTAAGCAGGTATCTTGACGTCTCTGAGCCTTGGTTTCTCAACAGTAAAATGGGGCTACTGCTCCCAATCTCCATTATAAAGGTCAAATGAGATAAAATATATAAAGTGCATTGTAGATGTTTAATAGATAGCAGCTCGTTTATTATTTGGATGAGGAAGAAAGAAAGGGGGACGTATAGAGGCAGAGAAGTGGTGGTTGAGATATTAGGAATACAACTTTGGTATTTTAATATCCTGAAACCTTAAGTAGGCATTCCCAGAGTGAAATGATTTTGAAACAATTATCAACTGGCTCAAAAAGGGTAAAAGCATGTGAGAAAAATCTTTGCAATTGGCATTTGAATTTCTTAATTATGGCCTGAGAAAATGGTGTGAGGGGGACGTGCTGATGGTGTAGTCCAATTAACTAGCAAGTGGAAAGCAAACAAGAGGTAGAATAAAACCTAGAACATTCTTCCCACACACGTGATACGTGTTATGGGAGATCCGAGACTGGAAAAAGTCATGAAAGTGAACTTAAAACCGACCACCCAAAGCTTGGAAAGATCTCTAAGAAAAGAGCTAATGTCAGTAGAACCTGAATGGAAAGTCCATACCTAGGACAGAATATTGGTTGTGGTCATGTGCCTTGCATTTTTTAGAAACATTAGAAAATCATTCATTACAAATTCCTTGCACTGTTTTACACACACAGACACACACACACACACCATGGTCTCTATAAGCATAAGCAAATGCTTTGTTTAAACAAAATTGGACAAAATACAGTTTCTTTGTTATATTATGAATCTCCAAGACAAAAAAATACCCACCACATCCCAAAGTTAGTACATAATGGAATTTTTTCTCCTTAAAAATGACTCCTATAACTTGTGTTTCAAACACACTTTTTAAAAGTTCTGCCCTAAACAATCCTAACCCCAATCCTTTTAACATATTTAATCTATGTGACAGTCTTTCAATGTCCTGGAATCCTCCAACATCATAGCTCACATCCTTTCCTAATGTGGCAAAATCAGTGGAGTCCCCAGGCTGGTAAAATATCCCTAAGTCTAAAAACATTTGCAGCTATCTACAAGCATGTTTTATGTAGATAAAAATCACAATATACTGAAGCACAAAAGCAACCAAGTCAATGACAGAGAGATTTTGCTATGATCACTGTATCAATAGCAGCTACTACATTTTTAGACATTGTGATCAAGAGTTGAAATAAAGCTAATATCCAGTCTTCCAGGTGCTTAGTAGAAAAAATATATAATTTCTTTAAAACCGGCAAGGGATACTGGGAGCAAATCACCTTCAGCCATTTTTCCTCTAAACTCTCCGATGTTGTCCTCAGATGTTTTACCATAAGGGCAATGGGGATGTAGATAAGGGTCTGTGAAATCCTCAGGTGAGGAGAGGTAAGGGAAGTTTATGAAAAGACAACTGATGAAATATCAGTTGATGCTGATATTTGCTTCTCGGATCATTTCCATGCATCAGCTGTAGAGAGAGATAATGGTAATTCCCATGCTTGCTTGTCTAAATACCAAAAGAACTCATCCCCTCTAACCAATTACAGGAATGACAGAATGATAATAATCCACCAAACACGTTAACACATTCTCCTGTGACCTCAGCATGTTTTTTTGAACCTGTTGTGAAAGAACAGTGACAGACAGGCAGGAGAAAAATGCATTGACCTCACCCTGTGCCTGGGCTGAGGCACAGGCACTTCCAAGAAGATAGCAGCCTTTTCCTAACAAGGCCTGAAGCCACAGCAGTGTCTAAGAGGCTCTGTCCCCGGAGCCCTTGCAACATCTGGCTGGAGCAGCTGAGCCTTTGCTGACCTCCCTGGTTGCTGGAGAAATGGCCTCAGACACTCCTTAGGCAAACATGCTTAGCTTTTGCCCCAAGCAGCTGCTCTTCCTCTCCTTCCACGTGTAGCATCAGACACACCTTGCTCACCTGCAGGAGACAGGGGCCACGATGCCCTGCAGTCCCTCTGCATCTCCTGTCTGGACCACTGCAAGTACTTCCTACATAGTGTCTCTACTAATTTTTCCCCTTCTCCTGTCCACCCTTTGCGTGAAGGATGTGGCATTTGTAAAGCAAGTTTAGAATGTGTAATTCACTGGCTTGGGAGTCTCCACTTGCCCTCATTGGGTGGCAAACTCATTCTCCTTAACCCTCAATAGAAGAAACCTTGCATCCTGGTCCCTGCATCTCTCTCCAGTTTTACCTCCCATCCCTTCTCTGCTACTCACAATGTGCCAGCCACACTGAATTTCACAGTTTCTGAGACAAAAAGGCCCTTTCACAACTCAGTGGCTTTGCACAAGCTGTTCTCTTTACCTTTCATGCTCCCACAACTTCTCCCTTGGGAGAATCCCCGTCTTCCTTCAAGATCCAAGCTCATATGTTATTTCCACAGTAAAGCCTTCACTGAATTTCCCTTCCTCCACCAAGGATGGAGGGAATAATTCCCTATGTTCCTATCACTTTCCACACAGCTCTATGGGGGAGGCAGTATAGCATAGTGACTAACAGGATGCACTCCATAGCAGTTTAACAGGCTCTACACATGCTCATTCTCTGACCTTGGACAATTTACCTGAACTATGCCTTAATTTCATCAGCTGCAAAACAAAGGGAATAATAGTAACTACTACGTAGGATTGCTATGAGGAGTAAATGTGTTAAGCTCTTAAAACGTTCAGAAGAGTACCCCATTCACAATAAGTGCTCCGTAAGTATTAGCTATTATTATTGTGTCCACTAAAATTTTAATACTGTCATCATCTGTTTAGGTGTCTCTCTCTCCCTGTCTAGAGAACAGGGTGGGGACTATTTCTTATTCATGCTTTTATTCTTTGTGCCTAACAGTTCTAGGTACTAGACTCTCAATAAATGTTTATTGAATAAGTTGATTATTTTCTAGGTGGTAAAATATCCTCATGACTCCAGAGATTATAACTCAAGGAAATTACTTTTTTTCTTTCTTTCACTCTATGGAAAGCAAACATTATGTAAATCCATAAAACAATATCCTGAACAGAGATGCTTGAAGTTAATCTTATGAGTCCCTCTGTGAAGTAGGGGTCTAGAAGCCTGATCAGAGTCTTTTTTCTACCAGGGCTGTGTGTCTTTGGACAAGTCACCTTCATTCATTTACTCAGTATATTCTTGCTGAATATCAATCATGTGCCAGGCACTAGTCTAGGGGCTGGGGAGAAAGCACAGCACAAGATAGGCAAGGTTTCTATTCTCATAGACCTTGATTAGAGGGAGGAAGTGCATTCAACAATGAATAAGAGAAAGAAGAAAGAAAAGATGGAGAGTTGTAAGTTCTATGGTTGAAATGAAACAAGAAAACACGTCAGAAAGTGTCTGGGAAGGCTGCAATTGAAAAGTAAGTCAAGGAAGGCTTCTCCGAAGGTCAACAATAACATTTAGACGTGAGCTTGAGACTTAGGGGAAGAACATTCCAGGTATAAGGGGCAGCTACTATAAGCGTTCAATGTGAAACTGAGCTTGGAGTGCTCCAGGTATCAGAAGAAAGCCTTTGTGCCTGGAACTTGGGAAGTGAGGATAAGAGTTGTACCATCTGAGGTCATTGAGGAAAGCAGGGACCCTATAGGCCTGAGGAAAGAATGAGGATTTTGTACTAAGTGCAGCAGGTGGTTATTGACAGGTATTGAGCAGGAGAGGAATCTGGTTTGATTTACACTTTTAGAAAATTCTACTTTAGAGATAATGGATTATGAGGGAAGTAGAGGCATGAGAAGAGGCAATGAGACTAGGTAAGAGGCTGTTCCATTAATGTAGGTGAGAAACGAATAGCATAAGTTCAGATGGCATCTGTGGAGAAGGATTTGATGAACCAGAGTCCTGATACTGATCAACTGAATGTAGGAGCAAGAGAAAGAGAAGAATCCAGGACGGCTACTAAGTTTTTGTCCAGAGTATTTGAGGCAATCCTGTTGGCCACACATTCCACAGCCAGGAATACTACTCTAGTCCATATACAAGGTGACATGGAAGGCTGCAGTTACTGGATAGGACAGATGGACAAGGTATACACTGGAGGTGAGAGATTCAAGAGGTCTTCAGAATGTTAAGTTTGAGATGCCCAGCAGATATCCAAGTGCAAAAGACAAAAAGTTGGATGTACAATGCTTGAGTCCAGTGGGAGAGGTCTGGACTGCAGAAACGCAATTAGGCATCAGTGGCATTCAGACAGCATTTAAAGCAATGGGAGTAGGTGTGATCACCCAAGAAGCACATGCCGTTGAAGAAGAGATATAGTCCCCGAGCAGAGCCCTGGAAAGAGCAGCATTTGGAAATGAAGTATTGGAGACCCACAAAAGAGACCAAGACGTAGAAGCCAGTATCAAAGGACAAATTCTAGAAGAGTATGTTGTCATGGAAGCCAAGAGAAGAAAGCGTTTCAAAATGGAGGAAGTGGTAAATTGGGTCAAGTGCTGCCAAGAGGTCAACTAGGAAGAGGATCTGATTTGGCAACACGGAAGTCTTTGGTGACCTTGAAGTGATCAGTTTCACCGTTCATCTTTTGGACCCAGTTGGTCTATGTCAAAAAAAAAATGAAATTGTATTCAAGCATTTTTTAAGCAGAACTACTCCTTTTCTTAAAACAAATCATTAAAAGGATCCCAAGATATGAAAGAGAACAAAATCAGAACTGTTGTAGGTGAAGCAGGGACTTCAAGAATTTATGTAGTCCCATCTCTGTCCTTGCAGTTGACACAAAGGCAGCTTTGGGGAACTTTAGGTTTCCTTGGAAAGAAGACCCAAAATTACTAGGCTGGAAGTTCTGTAAAGGGCTCTTTGGCCAAGAGACTCCAAGTGCGAAGGTATGAGTAGCTCTCAGTCTGGTGAGCAACAGGCTATCCACTGGTTAGGAACCTCCTTACATGGTCATGAAGAATATAACATCCCTGGATTATAGGTAGGAATGCTTAGGATCTTCCATAATCACAGTTTGAACCCAATTCCTTCCAGGGTAGGCCATTGGCTGCTTAGGGGCGCACCCATTTGACTGGTTTGCCCAGATCCTGCCACTCGGCCACACCTCCAGAAAGCATCTAAAGCCCTTCCTTTGTTGCAAAATGATTCAGTGTCATTTCCATAAAATGTGGGGACCTGAGCATATGTTCACATACGCACTCTCTGTATTCTGGGAGTTTTAGAGGGAGACATCCTTTAAGGGAACAGGCCTGCCAGAATAAATTCTTGGTTGTCTTAAAGGAACCACCAAGCATAACATAGTTTGCATAGTCCATGTTCTGTCAAAAGTGCGCTATAGTGTTGCTCTGCTGAAAAGGATCGCAAAAAGGATGTTTAAGCATGGTTAGTGGGAGTAGAGGAATGTAAGATAATGTGAAGGATCTTTACAAAGTATCCTAAATAAACTGACAGAATGAGATAAATTCTTCATTCACAGGGTGCCCACTTTGTGTCAGGTACTCTATCTACTAGGCCTGGGAAAAGGGTGGGATAGATGCAAAAAGAGAATTTCTTGGGGATATACCTTTTGCTCATCTGAACTGAGTCATCTTCCTTCAGTTAGTTCCAAGATAGCTTACAATCAGGCTGTTCATTAGAATTTCAGGGTTTTCACAAGCAGTGCATTCATTCAGATTGCCAAAATACGAGACCCAAAGTGCCTACGTCACAATGGTAAAACAACATCTACCCCGACATCTACCTGCACAGACAGACACTCAACAGTTTACAAAACTTTCTTATACATTGTGAGGTAGAATATTCCTTTAACCTTTGGTTTGCATAACCTTTATGTTTTCCTCTCATTTTCTCATTAAACTGTGTTGGCTGCTACCCTGTTAGCCGTTTTAGGGTTGTTCTGTTGTGGTGGTTTGTTTCTCAGCTTGCCTCAAAAACAAAGGCCAGACATAAGAAAACATCATTGTGGGGTAGGTACAAGGGTGACTATTCCAGAAGTCTTTGCAAACTCACTGATACCCACCAACTACTGGCTGATGTTTAGCCTAAAGGAAAGCCAGGACAGTCAGGGAAGCTTTTAATGGGGAAGCAATAGAGGTAAACAAATACTTTGATCTAGATAGCAAATGTCAAGGAAAGACCCTTGGAGTGTTAACTATCTGACCTACTCACATCATCACCTACCCCGAGGAGCCCAAAACTTAAGCCAGACCATTTCCCCCAGGCTAGCCCATCAGCATGATCACATCCTCAGAGCAAGTGAAGCTGGGTGATCAAATCTGGGGAGGAGGAAACCCTACTGAGCCTTCCTGGGAGCCTGAAGAGTGGGCAGAGGTGACAGGCTTATAAGTGTGATGCATTTGCTCCCTTTATCTTTGCTCTGAGCTCACAGACAGCTCCCATGTGTGAGACACCTTCCTTACAATTTATACTTAATGGTTATAGAAATACTGTTATCTCACAACCACCCTACAGAGGGTGTATATATTAATATTCTTGTTTTACAGAGGTGGCACGGAGAAGTCAAGTTATGTGAGCCAGGTCAGAGAGCACGTAACAGAACCTGGATATTTACCTGTTTCTAAATCCTGTGGTCCTAACTGCCCCACCATCTGGGCACACATGAAGCAGGAGGAGGACTAAGACTCGAACCCAGGTCTCTTTTCCTAAAGGACTGAAGCAATCACCTGACATCCTTTTGCCATGTGTTTAGATCTTGGGTTCATGCCTGGAGTTTTGATGTTTGAGTACCTCACCCCTTTTCTTTCATCTTTTACAGATTTTGGTGTGGAGATGTTCCTCTTGGAAAGTATCTTGTTTGGCAAGTTCCCATGGCCACTGGGGTTTCAACTTGAAGGGAGGCACTAGGAAAATATTTTTGATGACTCTGGGATAGAGGGAAAGTATACCATTCTGGCTGGATTCCACCCAGAAAACCCTCCCCAGGTTTTGTGGGAGCCAGGGCAAGGGGGCAGGAGTGGTGCATAGAGTCCCCTCCCTGGGGTGGAAGGTGAAATGCCATGTGTTCATTTGAGGTTACCTCTGCTCATTTGTAGCCTGAGATTAATGGACCACAGATCCTAATGCAGTGGTGATTGAGATCACACCCAGATTTGCATCTTAATCCTTGGAGTTGAGCAAACATCAAAAGGCTCAGCAGGTTGGTTCAGATCATTATGATAATGATTAATAGCAGGCTTGTTTATGGAGCTTCCATCTCCAGAGCTTGTCATTGCCTTTACGCAGGAGACACTGTTGCATGAGGATAAAAACAACATTGAGAACTGAATGAGTTTCCCCCAATAAATCAATCTCTCCCTAAGCTTTCATTCCAGCTGTCCTCCTGAACACCTCTGCAATGTAATCTCCTCTTTACTCCACTGATTCAAAAGCCATTTTGTCCATGTAAACGGATATAATGGGAACATTTCATAGACTAATGGATTGTCTAAATTTCAAATCCATATTATGTCAATGCTAACTGTATCTGCCTCTCCCTCTAGATCCAGAAAGCTCAGGAGATAAGACCATTTATGACTCATCTTTTTATTTGTGACACTTAGCCCAGTGTCCCAAACATAGGATAGATGCTCAGGTAAATGTTGGCCATATTGTTAAACTTATGATGTCATAACTATGAGAGTTTTCTATCAGGCACAGTTCCTTTCCTTTACAGAGCAGGAAACTGAAGTCCAGAGAGTAGACATGAATTATCCAGGGTCACTGAGTTAGTAACTGGAGCAGACCTGAATCTAGAAACATTGTCACTTGACTAACCTCCCACTTCTCTTTCCATACTATATATATTAAAGCCCGGAAATGACAGGCCAATCTGAGATCCCAGCCTCTCAGAAAATCTGCTTTCAGAAAGGTCTGAAAGACGTGGCCCAGTGTAACCTGGTTGTCAAATCTCTAAGCCTCTCTGATAACCTCCCTAGGAAAAGCTCAACAGTACTGGAACATTCCTAGGACGGAATTATACTAGTCAGGTTTTTAAACTTGAGTCAGAAGGAGCAAGACCATATTGTCCTCATATTCCAACTCACTTTGAATTGAAATAGAGAAAAATCAAGTGAAAGTTCATAGTTTTTTTAACATTGCCTAGGAATAGAAGTGGTTCTAAATAAGGACAGATATTAGCATTGCTTATGATGTTAGGAAGTAATGAAAGCACCAGTAATTACTGCCTTTGTTCATTTGGTTACAAAAGGAAAGTCTCAAGTGAAAAAAAAAAAAAAAAAAAAAAGATTTCTGGGCAATTATTTACTCATTCGAAGAGCTGAAAGAAATGAACTCTTATCCTTCCAATCTGATCAAACCAAAAACATCTCCAATTGTTTCTAACATCAAAGACGCAAAAGACGACCAAGTTTTACTTTGGAAGTCTCAAGCCTTGAAAACTAGTCAGATGGTCCACATCTCTGTCTCAAATCATTTGGCCTGTGCTGGGGGCTAATATCTTGGTCATTGACCTCAAGCTCAGAATGATTATTCATGTAGATGGATGGCTTTGTGCACAATAGTGTATTTTCTCTCCAGCCTCTCTCTTGCAGTCTAGCAAAGGAACAACATGGTGAGGCTAACTGGATGAAGAGAAAATCAGGCTCATCATGTATTTGGCCTTCTTAGCCACAGAACCTCCTCAGCCAAGGATCCACAGCAGGTCTTCTTTCTAAACGTCGCTGTGTATCAGTTAAGGTGGTAAGCAGTGTGGCTCAGGACCAGTGGTAAACATATTGGCTGGTTCAAACATGTCTCATTTGGGTTCTAGTGGAAGGAAGGCAATGACACATACCTACTATTCTGCAGTTCTTATGGGCCATGTCTCAGTCAGGCCCATGGTTGATTTATTTGATGAAAATAAATAACTTATTAATTCGATGAGATACTGAATGATTTACTTAAATGATTTATTTGATTTTTTTAATGTAATTATATTGTTAATGGTCTTAAGAAACTCTAACCAGATGTTCTGTTTTATCTGTATTCAAATTCTACTGTGTCACTACAAATGTTAGTGGTTAGGTATCTCTCACCTTGAGAATTCTGTGATTCTACATTGTTGCTCAAAGTGCTGGAGCTTGCAGTTCTTTTGTCTACACACGGCTGAGATACTTATATAATGTGCTTTGGCTGCCATGACTTCATGAAAGAGAAACCTTCAAGAAAAAAGAATTGCTGTCTAGCAGAGAACAGAGAGACAGTTTTCAGTGTTTATTAGGGAAATGTGTGAATGAGAGAAGAAAAGGAGAAAAGAATCATTTCAAACAGAGAAAAAACAAGACATGTCATTTCCAAAGTTGTGTCGTTTCTCACTTGAGTACTCAAAACATTCAAAGAACAGTTAATATGGTAGCTAACTATTTCTGATTTTTAGAGGCTCATTTATTTCACATAAATATCTGAAGGAAATAAATAAATAAATACTGTGATTATCTTCCTTCATTCTCATCAGAAGAGAGAGCAGCATGTTACTGCAAGAGTCCAGGTATACCGGTCAGACTTGGGTTCCAGTCCTTGATCCACTCTCTGGGTGATCTTGGCTAATTCTTTAAGCTCTCTGATTAAAGGAGGCATGTCTCTCTGACACGGAGGCATGTCTTCATTTTTAAAATGGAATAGTAGTTTCTCCACTATAAGTGTTACTTTGAAAATTAGCTTAAAAAATGCTAACAGCATGGAACATCAAGAGTATGTAATGTCTCTTTCCACTCCTCCAGAAATCTTTGGTTTCATGTTCTTTAAAAAAAAAAAAACCAAAAACACAGAAGTCCTAAATTAAATGGGTTCAAATGTGTGCTGTCTTTGTTTTTAGAATTTTTTTTTTTCTTTAGTGTCTTAGCTGAATTGAAGGATGATTCAATTGTTAATGAAAACAGGTGATTAAAAGCAGCACGGCACATTTATCTGCTAGGCAATCTATCAGCTAGTATGATTGATCACTCCACTTACTGTATGGGAAAACTTCCCTTGCTGCTAATGAACCCCAGATCAGACTTGGTTGTGAGAGGAGGGTGTATCCCTGAGGGTACAAGGGTCATTTTCTGTATGTGTAAAAGGGTACACTTCATTTGGTTGCCGCCACACCCAGCAGGAAGACCTGCGTGCTTTGTGGGGCAAGGTGATTGTGTCTACGTGTGTGATGTGTGTCAGGGTTTGAGTTTGTGGAGTCTGCTTGATTGCCACCATATTTTTGTGTAGATTCCTCAAAATATAGCACTTGGTTCCTGACCCTCTTTCTGGGGGTAGGGGGTAGGATGGTACTAGTATGACAGATGTCCTATTACTAGCTTCCCTCTCCTGGGCCTCGTCACAGCCTCTGTCCAAGCACTTGTGTTATATGTACATGTATGTGTACATATTATTTTTAAAAATCACAGTGAACTATTTAAAATTTCTGAAATACTGTATGTAGTGCTCTTTCCCTCTGTCACACCTTGGCTGTGCTAGTCCCTCTGCTTGGGACACTGGACAGTCTCTCACACTCACTCATCTTTTTAGAATCAGCTGGGGTGGTACCTCCTCTTGAAGCCTTATCTGACTTCTTCAAGTTAGGTGGAGGCATTCCTTTTTCTATTCTTCCTGAAAATTTTTTAAATTATAGCACTTTTACATTGTAGGTTAATCACCTGTTTATGGGCCTAACTTCCCAAACCAATGGTCAGTTCCTTGAAGACCCAGAGCGTGTCTTATTTGTTTATCTCATCATCCACAGTGCCCAGCACAGGACCTGGCATACTGTGAATCTCAACATATATTGAATGAATGAATGAGTGAATAGATGGTTTTGGATGCAGGGCTGGGTCCAAGTGTGGCTACAGCCCCAAAAGGGGCTGTAAGGCAGTGTGGGATCTTGTTCAGTAACTTCAGAGAGGAAACAGCTCCCTAAGGCAGGTGCGCTGGCTTGTATAATATGTGATAGTTGAATGGCTAATAGATCAAGTAATTTGTCCACTTTCCTGGGGTGAAGTCTTCAGCTTGGGCTCACCTCAGTTCAGAAAGCTGAGTGCATGATGCCGCACGCCTCCTTCCGTGGAGTTAAATTAAGCTTAATATCTTATGACTCAAGAGTTTGCACAGCAAGGCTTGGTACTTAATATTGTAATTACCCTTTTTGATTAGAACTACCTTTCATAAGCAAATCGATGCAATGATTTGACAAGCTTGAGGAACTGCGTTTGGAGCTCACCCTACGAGTTCCACAGGGAACTGTAATCATAGTAATTACTATTGAAGCAAGATTCCAGTTCTCGATTTACCAGGAGGTAAATGAGTAAGAATCACACACTGCATCCTTTCCCATCTCAGGATAGGCTGTTGGGCTGCAAACAAGGGAAGTAAACACAGTATGATCACCAGTCGGCCCACAGGCTGTGGTGTTTCTCCTTTGACAGGGCTCAGCCTATGCGGATTCAGTACATTGACAAGGATGCTTTAGCTGCTCTGTGTGTGTCTGTGTGCATGTGTGTCCATGTCTGTGTGTGCATGTGTGTCTATGTGTGTGTGCATGTGTGTCTGTGTGTGTGTCTGTGTGTATGAGTATGTGTATGAGTATGTGTGTGTGCATGTGTGTCTGTGTGTGTTTTCCAACTCAACACATACCTGGTGGCACTTACTCTTCTGGTCCGTGCTAGTAACTTTTATGAATACATAGATAAGGCAGACATGAATCCACACACTCTGTCCTTTGTGGAGCTCCCAAAGTAATATTAGGGTGAATGCGAAAAATGAAACCAGTTAGAAGCAGGGTCTGCAGTGATCCAAAAGTCTTGGCTCAGATTCATTGGCGTTCCAGTCAATTTAAAGATAAAACTTTCCCTGAAGGAAGAGTTCAGAGCTTCACTGGAGGTGTTCAAAGTGTTCTGGGCTAGTTTTTGAAGGACAAATGCCCCGCCAAGGACAGGAGCCTTATTCCAAACCACAAGAGAGCCTTGCAGCCACAAAAGCATTCGGCTTACAAATGAGCGACGCTGCCCTTCTGTTCCGTGGCCCCGGTGCTGGCTTCCCTAGGAGGCTGCAGCAAGTTCCACATGCCAAAGAGGACCATTTCCCTATGGGACTCACAGGGGGGGCTCCGAGTAAGGGTTATTTCTTTTCTTTTCCTTGTAGAAATTGTTTGTTAGGGGCCCCTTACTCTCTGGAAACATGATCTCTTATGCATACACCCCACAATTATGGCTCCAGTGTCCATACTTCATGGGTCCCCCCCAACACACACCCTCTTCTCTTCCCTCCATCATCCACAGCCTGAAAATTCATTTAAAAATTAACAGCACAAGAAGGAAAATGCCACAAGACCCAGATTGCTAGCAGATGCTCTGTGGGTGCTGGCAAGGGGAAAGGCAAGTGGAATAAGGCATTTGGAGGCTAGGGTTTCCTTCCCTGCCTTTTTAAAAGGCTACACAAATCAGATGAGGCAGAACACACCTCCATTCACTTACTCACTCATTCTTTCAACAGAAGTCCTTTGAGTAATAATAGAGTGTGCCAAGCCCACTGCTGGGTTCTGGAGCCACAGTGGTGATAATAATTAACATTTATTGAGTGCTTACTACATGCAAGGCACTATTCTAAATATTTTATGATTAATAACATGTTAGTTGTTTTATAACAGCCATATATTTTTTTTAATCTTCCAATGAGGAAACAGAGGCACAAAGAGGTTAAGAATTTTTCCCAGTGTCACATAAGCAGTAGGAACAGGGGCCAGGATTGGATCCCAGGCAGTCTGATTCCACAGCCTAAGCCAGGAGTCGACAAACATTTTCTGTAAAGGGCTAGATAGTAAATATTTTCGCCTCATGGGCCATCTGGTCTCTGTCGCAACTACTCAACTCTGCTGTTGTAGCACAAAAGCAGCCATAGGGCTTCCCTGGTGGCGCGGTGGTTGACAGTCCGCCTGCCGATGCGGGGGGACGCGGGTTCGTGCCCCGGTCCGGGAAGATCCCACATGCCGCGGAGCGCCTGGGCCCGTGAGCCACGGCCGCTGAGCCTGCGCATCCGGAGCCTGTGCTCCGCAGCGGGAGAGGCCACAGCAGTGAGAGGCCCGCGTACCGCAAAAAAAAAAAAAAAAAAAAAAGCAGCCATGGACAGTACGAAAACCAATAAGCATGGCTGTGTTCCAATAAAACTATCTTTATGGAATGGACACTGAAATTTGAATTTTATAGAATGTTTATGTGCATAAAATATTTTGTCGGGTTTTTTTTCAACCATTTCAAAAAACGTAAAACCATTCCTACCTCACAAACCATACAAAAACAGGTGTTGGGCCATAGTTTGTTGATCCCTGGCCTAAGCTGTGCTGTCTCTCCATTAGTGAATAAGGAAGAATTGTTATCTTGTTGGGGGAGACATACAGACTTAAAACCCTTTCAAGAATCCTTCATCTACACGTGTGCTGCTGGCTTTGTCTGATTCACTCTCCGTCTCATCCTCTGTGCTCCTTCTGGCTAAACCCTATATGCCTTTCGGACTCCAGCTGGGCTGCCACCTCTTTCAGAGGGCTTCCTTGACACGCATCTTATGCCCAGCCCCTCTGCTTTCCCCCACATTCCGCCCTCTCCTCTGTCACAGCACTCTTACAGACACCTAGTTACACATCTGCTCCGGGAGGGCGGCGGGTCACACTCATGCCTGCTTCCCTGGATTCTGACACACAACGCATGTTGTAGAATTAACTTATAAGTGGAGGAATCTCTGGAAAGGGCAACAAAGAAGGGAACTTTGGAACTTCGGGTCGAGTAAAAGAGTTCTCCAAGCCAATAAGATGAGGAAGTTTGCTCTGAGGAAAAGAATGAGCTGCACGTGAGAAGACAAGAGGCAGGGATGAGGAAAACATGCAAACATGCGTGTTCGAAGGATCACTAGGGATTGGCAGAAATGCCAAAGGCAAGCGACGAGGCAGAGAACATCCCTATTGCCAAAGCTCTGATCCCTGCAGGCAATGGGAGGACAATTGAATGGCACTGAGCATGGAAGTGACATGCTCAGGCTTGTGCTTCAGAACAGGGGTCAGAAAACTAGAGCCCATCAACCAATTCCAGCCCAACATTCCACAGTGAAAAAGAGAGGGAACTGGAGAAGGAACTCAGGGGTGTGTGAGATCCAGTGTGTGTTCTGTCCCTCCCACACACTGCTCTTCCCCATCTGGGGATCTAGACTTGGGCTAGGACTGGCTAAATGTCTTCGGGGACCCCGCCAGCCTCAACCCAATCCCAGCTCCCACTGATGGAGTTGAGAAAGGACTGAGGGACAGATGGTGTAGCCTGTCCAGTCTCGCTCCTGAGTGCGTGGGCTGTGTGTAGCTCAAGGCTCAGGGCCTCTGATCCTGCCATGATCTCTGGGCATGCACCTATTTTGCCTTGAGCCTTTTGTCCTGATCTAAGCATGGGCAACATGTTCTTGAAGGGCCCTTATCATGAAAAGATTCTAAACATTAGAAGGATTCCACATGCCATATTAAAATACCTGTGGCTCAAGGATTAATAAGCGAAGAAAGTTGCAGAAAGCAGAGAAGACATCGCTCTCACCCTCAAGATACAGAGGTGAGCAACTATCCAGGGCTTTAGGAGGGAAAGGGGGATCCACAGCAGATTAACTCTGAGGGGAGGGAGCTTGTTAAGGGGATTTAAAGTCTACCGTCTTAATAACCCTTTGTAGCTCTTTGGCGCCTGGCTTTTCTTGAAGCTCAAAGTATTTTGCAAACATTAGCTCATTAAAACCACCAGCAGCCCTGTGAAGTGGGTAGTGTGAATGTCTTATCCCCACTCGGGAACCTTGAATTTGAAGGGAAAAGGGGCTCTGGCTGGTGACTAGTGCAGGGTTGAGGAGAGGCCCCAGGGCCTGGACTAAATTGAATACTAATTTTTGTTTCTTATTCTACCAGAGGAACAGTGGATGGTGGGAAAAGCATGAGCTCTGGAACCAGCCAAATCTGGATACCAGATCTAGCTAGGCTTCTACAGCTTTGTGAATTTGGGCAAGTCCCTCAACTTTTGTGAAATTCAGTTTTCCCTTTGGAAAGGGGGCTGATGATAAGAAGTGTAAATTTCATGTGCATGTCAAAGTCCTCTGATTATTGGAAGTTTCAATAACTAGATCTAAGAGATTTTTGTTAAAACTTACCACACATTTGACACAATATGAGGTGTGTGTTCTGATGAGTGAGGCTCAGGTGTGGACTGATGGGGATGACTCTCTGAGGTGAGCAGGAAGGAGGTCCTGGAGACTGCGCTGTCTTGGGCTTGTGCAGAGAAACCAACCAACCAGCCTGAGCAGAGTTGTCTTGAGCGAAAACCGAAGAAGGGGCTACGAGGGAAAGGAGTGCAATAGATGATTAGAAGTTCATTTCACCTCGGAAGGGCGCCTCGGCAGGTTTGAAGAGGGAACCAACCTAGACAGATCTGCAATGTGAAGATTTCTCTGGCACCAGCATAGAGAACCAATGAGAGCAACGGTCTTGGCAGCTGATGGGCAAGATTATCCACTGTGTCATGGGAAGAAAATGTTTATAACATCTCCTTGCTACTTTCTAAATCTCACCCTTGTAAAAAGTATTTTTGTATATATGTTTTAAAGGCAAATATATTTTTTAAGTATTATATTTATGTTCTCTCTCTCTCTCTCTCTCTCTCTCTTTCTCTCTCTCTCTGTGTCTCTCTCTGTCTCATAGAGAGAGAGACAGAGCAAGAGAGACAGAAAGATATCAAAATTTTTACTGATAGGGGCACATGATCTAAAGTTTGAAATCCACTCACTGCATTAGAAAGAGAGAAACTAGATGCAGAATCCCATTTGAAAGTTCTTTTAAGGCATCTGGGGTGAGCTAATGGAAGCCTGGATATAACAGTGGTTTAAATGGGAACAAAAAGGAAAGAATATAAGGAACCTATCACACAGGAAGAAAAGGCAGGACTTGGTAATTTGGGGACATAAAGAGCAAGTGACTAGAGAAAAGGGAAGAGGCAAAGCTGACTGTGAGATTTCAGTCCTTGGCCAGGAGAATGCTGGCACCACCAAAGAAGATGAAGAGGGCAGAAAGGAAAGTGGATGGAGGGAAAGGTGAAGAGTTCTGCCTTGGCCAAGTGGGCTTTGAAGTAAGGTGAGAGAGACCGAGGAGTGGGAGATATGAGGCTGGGGCTTGGAAGAGAGCCCTGGCTAAAGGTAGACGGTCTAGGTGTGGAGATGAGTGGGGACTGGGATCTCCTAGGGAAGAAGGTGGGCAGCAAAGAGTCAGCACAAAGGGAGGAGAAGTTCTTGTCCTAACCAAACTCAGTCTTAAGAGAGCCTGCTCTCAGAGGCCAGCTACCATTTCATGTGGTCTCAAGTTTATAGACTCATAGAACACCAGAGCTTGAATGGCCCTTAGAGACTATATAGTTTATGGTTGGCTTGGTCTAAGTAACTTTTAAATCACAATCTTAATAGACCCCAAATGTGTCAGTGAGTGTTCTTAGTTGCAAACAACAGAATCCACTCTGGCTAATTTAAGCAGAAAATGGATTTATTAAAAGATATTTAAAAGGATGTCAAAGAATCCTTAGAAAAGCTAGAGAAACAGATTCGTGGCTGGACTTCCAGGAACAGTGTTCAAAACCACAATACAATGGATTATTGTTTGGCAGCAAAAAGAAATGAAGTACTGATCCTGGCTACAACATCAACGAACCTTGAAAACTTTATGCCAAGTGAAAGAAGCCAGTCACAAAGGACCACATATTGTATGATTCCATTTATATGAAATGTCCAGAATAGGCAAATAGACAGAAAGTTGATTCATAGTTGTTTAGGGCTGGGGGGATGGGAAAGTGGGAGGTGACAGCTAAGAGATGTGAAGTTTTTTGGGGGGCTAATAAAAATGTTCTAAAACTTATAATGATGGATATATAACTCTATGAATATACTAAAAAGAAAACACATGGAATTGTACATTTTAAATGAGTGAATTGTATGGTATGAGAATATAGCTCAATAAAGCTGTAACACACACACACACACGCACACACACACACACACACTCACTCTCTCTCTCTCTCTCTCTCTCTCTCTCTATCCATAGAAAGGCTGATGGGTAGATGATCTTTACCGTCACCACTGCCAATGCCAAATAGGAAATGCCAAGAACTTAGCTTTATCGCAACCTCCACTCTCAGCATTCCTGATGCCGACTCAGCCGAGCAATCACTGGCTCCCCTGAAAACTGTGCACCTCTGCCACCACTCACATGAGGACATGGGATGCCTGGGAAGATTCCATTTCCTCAAAATGCTCACTTCCAATTTGAAGTCCTGTATGGATGTATCCAGCTGATGAAACCAAGAACACACTGTGACCTAGCTGCCAGGGCCCCTGAAAATTTGATTTCTGATCACTACACTGGGAATCAGGAGAATGCCCCCAGAGAAAGGCTAGTCAAAAGATGATGTGGAGGGAGGGATGAATAGGCAGAGTACAGTGTACTTTTAGGGCAGTGAAACTACGCTGTGTACCATCCTGATGGCTACATGTCATTATATATTTGTCCAAACCCATAGAATGTACAACACCAAGACTGAACACTAATGTAAATTCTGGACTTTGGATGATAATGATGTGTCAGTGCAGGTCCACCAGTTGTAACAAATGTACCACTCTGGTGGGGAATGGAGGAGGCTGTGCATGTGTCGGGGCAGGAGGTATGTGGGAAATCTCTGTATCTTCTGCTCAGTTTTGCTGTGAACTTAAAACTGCTCTAAAAATTAAAGTCTATTTTTAAAAAAAGATGAGGGACAGCCACAAATATAAACATCCACTGTTAAAATATATTATAGAATTTCAGAATAAAACTTAATGGAACCTGATAATTTTAAAAGTCCCCCTAAGAGGAATTTTTTTTTTAAACTCTAGAAGTAAAAAGCAGCCACATGGTGTTTAAAGAGTGGCAGGAGTGGTGAGGTGGAATGCACACGCTTTGGAGTCCACCAGACCTGGGTTTAAATCCAGGCCTGCCCCTTATCAGCTGTTTGATCTCTGTAAGTCACTTAATTTCACTGAGCCTCACCTGAAAAGTGACAATGCAATGCCTGCTTCCCAGGATTTTATTTCTAGGATTAAGGCGATGAATACTAAATAAATCTTAGCTTCTGCCAATAAAAAAGGGAAAACAAATGTAATTGTTCCTATTGATTTTTATTAGATTAGACTCAACTGTTATCATGATTCCTATATTTTCATAATTTTTTAAAAGATATGCTATTACTATATTTTATGCTTATGTTGAGCTTGTTCTTTCTAGGTGTCCTCTTATAGCATATTGGAGTTTTATAAACTCAACTACAGGAAAATTGTATAGGAAATGTGTAAGAAGAAAATACTACGAAATGTCAGCAGTGGTTGTCTCTGGTATGAAGGTAAAAAAATTGTCCTTTTTCTTTCTACTATTATTACTTTCCATTTTGTTGTGCTCTTTTTAAATAGTGAGAGTGAACTACTTTCAAAAGTAGATGCAAATAAATAATCAAACAAAACAGAAAGAGGAGATGAAAGCTCCATGAGCCTAGCATATAAAAGACCGAATAGTTCTTTCTCCATTAAGTGTCCATATTACCTGATGTGCAGAAGTGAGCTCTAATTAGTAGCCAAAATATCATCTCATGGACCACCAGCTCCAGGGGTGGCACTGAACACCTCATGATCTACTCATCCTGTTGTGGCATTCCAGTTCCCAACTCTGGTGAAAAAAAGATGAGAACTTACACATTTTTCAGAAATGTCTGGATTCAGTAAACTTGCCAGGATGTTGTCTCTCAGTGCATGGGGCCCAAGTCCCATGTTACTCTTGGGTTATTTGTATTAGGATAGCTCGAGTTTTCTGGTTCCCTAACTAGTATCCTTAGCATTCTCCTGCCACCTTGTCAAATCTGACCCTCAGAAAATTCATTTGCCACAGGGTATAAATAACCAGTAAAAATGCTAAACCTTTCAGGGGCCCCCAGGAGTGGTATTACGTCTCTCCTGATTGATGTGCTCTGAATCTTTCTGATGCTCAGTCCTTTCTTAGTTTCTGATGGCCTCATTGGTAGGCCTTTTTATACTAAGTCATGACCACCCTACTATTTTGGTAGTATTTGAGGGTGGCAAGGACCAAGACATGAAATGCTAAAGTGTTAGGAGTCAAACTTACTCAAGCAGCCATAAAGATAAAAATATTGTACCACAACAGAACAGAAAAATAATTTGGTATGTCTCCATCTGACTCATACTTAGCTTCTCAGAACTACATGCTTGATGACCATGTCATTGACTTTCTCACTGTCTTCTCTTGGTGACAGTGATTTTCTTTGCTCTAAAATTCACATTCCTTAGCTTGTCAGTTAAGGCCTTTTATAGCAGGACCGTACCTACTTCTCTAACTCTCTCTCCTGCTTCCTCTCAGTCTCATTCACGCAGTGATCCCAGCACATCAAACTTCTGTTTTTTTCCAGACACTCGTACTCCTTATCTCCTTACCCAGGGGCACAGCCCCCTCTGCAGAAAATTTCCTTTATTTCGTCTTTGCCCTAAGACCCTCTCCATCCTAACTATTCTGGAAGACTTCCTGACTCCTCCAGGGAAAGGCAAGGCTCTTTCCTGTTTGTTTCTGAAGCACAGAGGCTTCATTCAGTAGTCAACTCACAAACATTTGCTGAGGGCCTAGTATAAACTCTGCACTGTGCTACCACAATCCCTACACTTAATCTATTACAGCAAGTGTCACACTGGGTATCATTATTTTTTTACCTGTCTGGAAGGTACAGCCTGGCGACAGACAGCCAGGTGGATTGTTTGGTTAAGACAATGGCACTATTTCCTCTTTCTCCAGACCCACCCAGCTACAGTGACCTGTGCCTTCTGTTTCTGAGCCCAGCCCAGGACACCTGAGAGCCTTGGATCCAGCCTCAGGGAACCCTAGGGAAGGTGACATACTCTTGTGTCCAGTGCCTGCCAGTCCTGTGCGTTAGCCCTTGTGCATTAGTCTGGTTCACATGACTGGGTTTCTATCTCAGTCTCCCTGCCAAGCATGCTATTTCACTGTTACCATGGAGTCTATGTGTCTGGATTTTTCCAATTTACCTGGCTCAGGCCAGAGGTAAAGACTTGTTCCAGAGAGCCCCAGTGGTGGATGGGGTTCTGCTTGCCAAATGTTTGTGACCAAGAACCTTCCAGCTGATACTGTAATTGCCTGATCCAAGGGCTCTTGTGACTGAGCACTCAATGAAGCATCGTACCTGAACATCCTTAGCCCGCCTTCCCCACATGTTGACTTGAACGTCCCTCCTGGACTAGTCTGCCCATTTGGACTGTAGACTACACCCTTAGCTGTTTCCTCCAACTAAGAAGGTAGGCTGCCCCCTGGCCTCTGCCTTGCCCAGGAAGCCTCTTCCTCCCCGACAAACGTTACTCAATAAGGACAAAAAGAAATTTTGAGCTGAAGATTTGCCATGCCCCAGGGAGAAGCCAAGATAACAGGAAAAAGGGGCAATTAAAATAGCCACAGAGGAGGGAGAGAGACAAGATGGCGGAAGAGTAAGACGCGGAGATTACCTTCCTCCCCACAGATACACCAGAAATACATCTAAACGTGGAACAACTCCTGCAGAAAACCTACTGAACGCTGGCAGAAGACCTCAGACCTCCCAAAAGGCAAGAAACTCCACACTTACCTGGGTAGGGCAAACAAAAAAACCCTAAAAACAGAGAAACAGGATAGGGACGGGACCGGCACCAGTGGGACGGAGCTATGAAGCAGGAAAGGTTTCCACACACTGAGAAGCCCCTTCGTGGGCGGAGACTGCGGGTGGCGGAGGGGAGGGGCTTCGGAGTCGCGGAGGAGAGCGCAGCGGCAGGGGCGCGGAGGGCAAGGCGGGGAGATTCCCGCACGGATGATCGGCGCCGACCGGCACTCAGCAGCCCGAGAGGCTTGTCTGCTCCCCGGCCGGGGCGGGCGGGGCTGGGAGCTGAGGCTCGGGCTTCGGTCGGAGCGCAGGGAGAGGACTGGTGTGGGCGGCGTGAACACAGCCTGCAGGGGGCTGGTGCACCGCGGCTGGCCGGCAGGGAGTCCGGGAAGAAGTATGGACCTGCCGAGGAGGCAGGAGACTTTTTCTTCCCTCCTCTTTGTTTCCTGGTACGCGAGGAGAGGGGATTGGGAGCGCTGCTTAGGGGAGCTCCGGAGACGGGCGCGAGCCGCGGCTACCCGCGCGGACCCCAGAGACGGGCCTGAGACACTGGGGCTGCTGCTGCCGCCACCAGGAAGCTTGTGTGCGAGAACAGGTCACTCTCCACACCTCCCCTCCCGGAGCCTGTGCAGCCCGCCAACGCCAGGGTCCCGGGATCCAGGGACGGCTTCCCCGGGAGAACGCACAGCGCGCCTTAGGCTGGTGCGGCGCCCCGGTGGCCTCTGACGCCGCGGGCTCGCCCCGCTCCGTGCCCCTCCCTCCCCTCGGCCTGGGTGAGCCAGAGCCCCCGAGTCAGCGGCTCCTTTGACCCGGTCCTGTCTGAGCGAAGAACAGACGCCCTCCAGGGACCTACACGCAGAGGCGGAGCCAGATCCAAAGCTGAGCCCCGGGAGCTGTGCTAACAAAGAAGAGAAAGGGAAGTCTCTCCCAACAGCCTCAGGAGCAGCGGATTAAATCCCCACAATCAACTTGATGTACCCTGCATCTGCAGAATACATGAATAGATGGCAAATCATCCCAAATTGAGGAGGTGGACTTTGAGAGCAAGATTTTTTTTTCCCCTTTTCCTCTTTTTATGAGTGTGTATGTGCATTCTTCTGTGTGAGATTTTGTCTGTTTAGCTATGCTTTCACCATTT
>RJWK010033366.1:0-23185 GCA_004363435.1 Platanista minor | reverse complement strand
ATTTACAAGCAGCTCATGCAGCTCAATAACAAAAAAACAAACAACCCAATCCAAAAATGGGCAGAAGACCTAAATAGACATTTCTCCAAAGAAGATATACAGACTGCCAACAAACACATGAAAGAATGCTCAACATCATTAATCATTAGAGAAATGCAAATCAAAACTACAATGAGATATCATCTCACACCGGTCAGAAGGGCCATCATCAAAAAATCTAGAAACAATAAATGCTGGAGAGGCTGTGGAGAAAAGGGAACACTCTTGCACTTCTGGTGGGAATGTGAATTGGTACAGCCACTATGGAGAACAGTATGGAGGTTCCTTAAAAAACTACAAATAGAACTACCATATGACCCAGCAATCCCACTACTGGGCATAAACCATAATCCAAAAAGAGTCATGTACCAAAATGTTCATTGCAGCTCTATTTACAATAGCCAGGAGATGGAAACAACCTAAGTGTCCATCATCGGATGAATGGATAAAGAAGATGTGGCACATGTATACAATGCAATATTACTCAGCCATAAAAAGAAACGAAATGGAGTTATAGATCAGTGGAACAGGATAGAAAGACCAGAGATAAACCCATGCACCTATGGTCACCTAAGCTATGACAAAGGAAGCAAAAATATACAATGGAGAAAAGATAGTCTCTTTAATAAGTGTTGCTGGGAAAACTGGAGAGCTACATGTAAAAGAATAAAATTAGAACACTCCCTAACTCCATACCCAAAAATAAACTCAAAATTGATTAAAGACCTAAAGACTTAACACTGGATACTATACAACTCTAAAGGAAAACATAGGCAGAACACACTTTGACATAAATTGCAGCAAGATCTTTTTCGATCCACCTCCTGGAGTAATGAAACTTAAAACAAAAATAAACAAACGGGATCTAACTAAACTTAAAATCTTTTGCACAACAAAGGAAACCATAAACAAAACAAAAAGGCAATCACAGAATGGGAGAAAATATTTGTAAATGAAGCAGCCGACAAAGGACTAATATCCAAAATATACAAACAGCTCATATGCAACTTAATATCAAAAAAAACCCACCTAATTGAAAAATGAGCAGAAGATCTAAATAGACATTTCTCCAAAGAATACATACAGATGGCTAAAAGGCACATAAAAAGATGCTTAACATCACTAATTATTAGAGAAATGCAAATCAAAACTATAATGAGGTATCACCTCACACTAGTCAGAATGGCCATCATCAAAAAATCTACAAACGATACATGCTAGTGAAGGTGTGGAGAAAAGGGAACCCTCCTACATTGTCCATGGGAATGTAAATTGGTACAGCCACTATGGAGAACATTATGGACATTCCTTAAAAAACTAAAAATAGAGCTACCACATGATCCAACAATCCCACTCCTGAGCATATATCCAGAGAAAACCATAATTTGAAAAGATACGTGCACCCCAATGTTCTTTGCAGCATTATTTACCATAGCCAGGACATGGAAGCTACCTAAATGTCCATCAACAGGGGAATGAATAAAGAAGATGTGGTACATATATACAATTTGGAATATTACTCAGCCATAAAATAGAATGAAATAATGTCATCTGCAGCATCATGGATGGACCTAAAGATTATCATACTGAGTGAAGTTAAGTCAGACAGAGAAAGACAAATATCATATGATATCACTTATATGTGGAATCTAAAAAAAAAGGGTACAAATAAGCTTATCTCCAAAACAGAACTAGAGTTACAGATGTAGAAAACAAACATATGGTTACCAGGGGGTAAGGGGGGTGGGAGGAATAAATTGGGAGATTGGGATTGACATATACACACTACATATATACAATATAATAGATAACTAATAACGACCTACTGTATAGCACAGGGAACTCTACTCAATACTCTGTAATGGCCTATATGGGAAAAGACTCTAAAAAAAATGGTTGATATGTGTACCTGTATAACTGATTCACCTTGCTGTACAACTGAAACTAACACAACATTGCAAATCAAATATATTCCAATATAAATTTTTTAAAAACCTAGGGAAACAATTAAAAAATAAAAATTTTATCATATTTTCCAAACACAAATATTGATATCATATGGTTTTTGAATGACCCTGGAATGCCCTGCCCACTAAATATAGATTGTTAAAATATACTTAACCTAACAGTATTTCAAGAATTTCTTGATATCTGAGGCAACTTAACTCACTGTGAATAAAGCATTCTGAGTTATAATAATTGAGAAAATAGAAACCAGTTAAAACTCTTTATAGCATTTAATGATGGCTAGATGAATATGGACAAAATATTGATGTTTTGATAGCTCACTTTTTTTGGCAATATTATGAGGCTCTGAAAGTTAGTGAGTCATCAACTTTCTATTTTAATCTGTGATTCAGTCAATATTTAGAACTTTAGCCATCTTCTCGCATCTTCCCAGCAAATAAAGTATGGGAAATTAGCCGATCAAGCTCCAAAAAGCTTTTTCAAGTTTATCATTTAGGCCTCAATCTTCATGATCATTCATTTACATAGCTTATTATGGAAGCAGGTTTTAAAAAAGTCCTGATTTACTTTTCACTAGAATGCAAACTCAATTTTAGAGTGAAAATTTCAATATGCATGATACAGATATCAGAGAATAAATATTACATATATATGTAATAAACTCTCATTTAATTGGAGAGTTGGGGTCACCTCTCTTACATATCTTATCAAATTCTCTACAAAGCCCCTGGGAAGAGTAAAATATGGATATCTTAGTTTTATTACCAAGAAAAATAAGGTACATTCAGAATGCTCATAAAGACTCATAACAAAATTCTTAAGAAGATTTTAGATAAAACATTTTATTTATTTAAATTCATTTCACTTTCTACCCCTTTCATTTTCACAGTCTAGGATAATGACTTGCCCATGGTTTCTCCTCGATAAGTACTTGTTCTATATCTAAATAAGGAGAGTTAGTGGTGGCAAATGCATATAAAATATGTCTACTAACTAAATATTCCTACAAGTTTGGCCTAAAGCACTGAAATATACATATTTTTCTAGCAGCTGGCAAATTTTGAGAGAAACAGAGACACGATAATCTTGAGACAGTAATGACTGAGGTAATTTATTTCTCATCCATATCTAGCATAGGCTCCGGTGCTGTTGGCAGATACACAACATAAAAGAACCCTGGCTCAACTGTGTTGGCCATATTACTTTACTCAGTACTCCTACATGTTCACAGAGACATACACATTTCAGTTCTTAGTGTACTTTGATTCACATTAATTTATCTCACTCAAATGTTTGCTTCACAACTACATCACTCAATCTTAAAAAGCAAGGATAGTTTTAAAAAGGAAAAAAAAAAGAAAAAACTACAAAGCAATAGAAAATTAGTGGTTGCCAGGGTTCTCAGGGTGGGGGTAGGGGATGATTAGGTAAAGCACAGGAGATTTTTAGGGCAGTGAAAGTATGCTGTATGACACTGCAATGGTAGATAAAATTATACATTGTTTATCAAAACCCATAGAATTGTACAAAAAGAGTAAACCCTAATGTAAACTAATGAACTCCAGTTAACAGTAATTCATCAGTATTGTGTCATCAATTGTAACAAATGTACCACATCAATGCTTATTAATTTTAGGGAAAACTGAGGGTAGAAGGAAGAGAAGATACATGGACCTCTCTATTTTCTGCTCAATTTTCTATAAACCTAAAATTGCTCTAAAATTTAATTCTATTTAAAAAAAGCATTCACTGACTTGGTTCTTACATTTTCTTATTACGTCAGTCCTATAGAAATTTCACCTTAAATGGTTTCAAGCAGTATGCAATATCAATAAATGGCACTGAAAATCAGAATAAAAAGAATAAAGTATTGATGTTTTATTTATTAGATGGGTGAAAGGAATAATATTAGGTATTAAACAGTAATTAATATAAATAGAATAATGTTTATTATAGCTACTATCATAAAATATACTAAATTGTACAATATTTAACAGGTAGATTATATAGAATAAATAGTATAAATAAAAACTAATAAATATTAAATATAACTAGCAATAAAATAAATAAGAGTATAATAATTTCAGAAATGCAAGAATGGTTCATTATTAGAAAAATTTGTTGATATGTTAACTTTTTAAATTGAAATATAGCTGACATATAATATTATGTAACTTTCAGATGTAATACATAAAGATTTGACATTTTCATACATTATGAAATGAGTACAACAATAAGCCTACTGACCATTTGGCCCCATACAATGTTATTACAATATTATTGACCATACTTCTCATGCTGTATATTATACCCTTGTGACTTATTTATTGTATAACTGGAGACTTGGACCTCTTAATCTACTACACCTGTTCACCCACCACACTACCTTCCTCCTTTTGGCAATTACCTATTTGTTCTCTGCATCTATGAGTCTGTTTTCCTTTTGTTTGTTTGCTTTGGTTGTGAGATTATGCCATATTGGTCTTTCTCTGTCTGAATTATTTCACTTAGCATAATACCCTCTAGACCCATCCATGTGTTCCCAAATAGCAAGATTTTGGTCTTTTTATGGCTGAGTAATATTCCATTGTATACATACACACACACACACACACACACACACAAACACACACACACACAAAATTATGTTTAGTTGATGATCTCTTATGCTTAAATGCATTCTAATACTCCTCATTTTTATCCCCCCATTTGTACTGTTTTATTGAAATAATATTTTATATCTTTTCTTTTGTGTTTCCTTAACTCCTTAGTGTAGATAGACAATTTTACTACTTTTGCCTTTAATCTTTCTACTAGCTTTATAAGTGGTTGATCTACTATGTTTATTGTACATTTGCTTTTACCAGTGAGATTTTTCCTTTGTAATGTTCAGATTTCTAATTGGGTCTTTTTATTTTTTCCATTTAGAGAAACCCCTTTAACATATAAAGCTGATTTAGTGGTGCTGAATTATTTTAGTTTTTTCTTGTCTGTAAAATTCTTTATCTTTCCAAGTCTAAAAGATAGCCTTGCTGTACTTTGTGTTCTACGTTTTTCCCTTTCAGCACCTTGAATATGACACTCCCTTCTGTCCTTCAAAATGTCTACTGAAAAGTCAGCTGATAGTCCCTTGGGAGTTCCCTTGCACGTAACTAGTTGCTTTTCTCTTGTTTCTTTTAAGATGCTCTCTTTAATTTTTGACATTCTAATTATGTGTCTTGGTGTGGTTCTCTTTGGGTTTATCTTGTTTGGGGCTCTGTGCTTCCTGGTCCTGGATGTCTCCTTCCCCAGGTTAGAGAAGTTTTCAGTTATTATTTCTTCAAATAAGTTCTCTGCCATTTTTTCTCTCTCTTCTCCTCTAGGACCCCAGTAATATGAATGTTAGTAAACTTGATGTTGTCCCAGAAGTCTTTTAAACTGTCCTCATTTAAAAAAATTATTTCTTCTTTTTTCTGTTCATATTGGGTGATTTCCACTACTATGTCTTCCTGTTCACTGATCCATTCCTATGTACCATCTAATCTACCACTGGTTCCTATTAGTGTATGGTTCTTTATATTTTTTAACACTTTGTTAAAATTTTCACTGTGCCCATCTATTCTTCTGAGTTTGTTGAGGACCTTTTTGATCATTACTTGAACTCTATCAGTTAGATGGATTATCTCTACTTCACTTAGTTCTTTCTTTGAGGTTTTGTCTTCACATTCATTTGGAACATATTCCTCTGTCTCCTCATTTTGCCTAATTCTCTGTGTTTATTTCTATGTAGTTATGTCAGTTATGTTTCCCAATCTTGGAGAATTTGCCTTTTGTAGGAATATACCCTATGGGAACCAACAGCACACTCCCCTCTGATCACCAGAGACATACACTCTAGGGGTGCCCAATGTGGGCTGTGTGGGCCCCTCTCTTGTGGTGGGGCTGACTAAGTGGGCACACTGGTAGGTGGGTATGGTTCTCAGCTAAGTTGGCTGCCAGACCCTGCCTCTTGCAGTGGTTGCCAACTAACTGGTGGGCAGGGCCAGGTCCCGGCTTGGTTAGCCTGGCAGCGCAGGGATTCCTGGGACTGGTGCTAGTCTGCTGGTAAGCAGGTAGGTTTTCAGTGCTAATAGTCTAGAGGAAGGACTCCAAAATGGTTTCTGTCAGCACCAGTGTCCTTTAGGTAGAATGAGCTTCCAAAAATGGCTGCTGTATCTGTGTCCCCACAATGAGTCTCAGCTGCCTCCTGCATCTTTGGAAGCTCTCCGAGATCAGCAAGTGGGTCTTACCCAGCTTCCTTTTAAATTACCACCTCTACAATGGAACTCAGAGCATGTGAGATTTTGTGTGTTCCCTTTAAGAGTGGAGACTCTGTTTCCTTTAGCCTTTCAGCTCTCTCTTAAGCAAGATTCGCTGGCCTTCAAAGCCAAACATTCTGGGGTCTTGTCTTCCTAGTGCAGGACCTGTAGGCTGCGGAGTCTGATGTGGGGCTCAGACTCTTTGTTCCTTGAGGTGAAGCTCTGCAGTTGTGATTATCCTCTCATTTGTAGGTCACCTACCCAGTGGTGTGGGTACTGACTATACTGTGTCTCTGCCCCCTGCTACTCATCTTGTGGTTTCTTCTTTATATCTTTAGTTGTGGAAGATTTTTTCTGCTCATTCTTCAGGTCATTTCAAAGATAGTTGCTCTGTAAATAGTTGTAATTTTGGGGTGCTAAGGTAAGCTCAGTGTTTTCCTACTATGTCATCTTTATCTCCCCGGGCTAAGTTAACATATTCATAGATCAATATGACAACCCATATTCTCATCCAAATAAAACATATAAACATGTTTAAAGAACCCATAACAAGATTATCTAGATATATCTTTGAAATGATTAAAAAATGTATCTCACTACAAAACCCAATTTTTAGCCTAATGGTGATAGATAGTCAAACCATTCCTGCTAAAGTCAGGAATAAAACCTAGAATTTATCACCACTATTATTTAATATTAATATAGGAGTACTCACTAACACAATAAGATGAAATACTATCACACAAGAATGGTCAAAGTTATTATTATGTGTAGTGTTATTCTTGTATGCTTGTGAAACATAAGAAAACAAAGCAATAGGTATATGAGAAATGTCAAGAGACTAGTTAGAACTTAAATGAAAATCAAAAGAAATACTTCAACATATTCTACCTAGTTTATATGAAGGTTATAAAACTTTACTAATTCACATAAGAGCATATTTGAAAATATGTGTTCTAAATATATTCTTGTTTTATAAATTAATAAATACATTCCCTGTAATTCTATTCAAGTTCCTAGTACACTATTTAAAACCTTTTTATGACATGAAATAGTCTAGAAGCCTTCTTAAAAAATACTCATGTGCAGTGAGAACAATAAAAAAAATTTAGGAAGTATAAGAAAATATAAGAATTAGAAAATTATTCATATCTGATGTTGAATCAATTATTGAGTTCTTAATAATTAAAAGTGTGATATCATATTAGAACAAAAGAACTGTATTAGCTTGGCAGCCAGATATAGAATGCTTGATGAATGGTGGTTTAAATGATAATGATCTTTATTATTTATCTGAAATGCCCTGAAGTAAGCAGTTTTAGAATTTTTTTCAGTAGCCCCAGATCTGTGTCACAATTATTCTGGCCTTTTCCTCATCATTACAATATGCTTGCCATAGCAACAAATATCAAGTCCACACAATAAAAAATGAAGAAAGGAAAGTATGGGTGGAGAGAAAACTTTCTTCCTATAATGGTTTCTCTTATCAGGAAAAACAAAGCCTTCTCTCAACATACCATTTACCAGAAGTGGGTTACATGCTTACTTCTTGTCTAATCACTAGGGAAACAATGTAATTATAGTTACTGACAGAGGGCTATTATGATTCATCTCCTGACCTTTCCTCACAATGATCTTTCCTTGTGGACATAACTGAGATAATGTTAACAATGTTAAAAGGCAGTGAAGGATACTGAATAGGCAAGTCAGGTTCTCTTCCTCACATTTCAATCAATGTACAAGAACAGAGAGCACATTTATAAAGCCAGAGTTAGAAGCATTTACTATATGATTAAAATATAATTTCTATTCAGTGGAATAAAGAATGAATTATTCACTAATTGGTGTTAGGATAATTTCCCATGCCATCTGCAATAACAAGTAAAATAAACTTTCATTCATTATGCTTTACAATAGAAGAAATACCAATTCAAATAAGGATTCCAAAAAGAATTTAAAACCATAAAAAAATGTAAAACAAAATAGTAGTGAAGATATCTGTAACCTTGAACTGAGGAAGGCTATTATAAATTGACCTTAAAACCTTAAAGGAAAATAAAAATACGTGTAAATATTTAACAGCTTAAAATCATGACAAAAGAAAAAAGTCATTTAAAATTTTAAAAGACAAATCAAAGAACATAAAAAATAATATTAACCTCAATTAAAACTGAAAAATATTTAAATATTCACATATTAATAAGCAACTGAATATAAAAATAGAAGGAATAGAGCAGATAAAAAAGCAACTTACTAAAAAAGGATTAAAATGCAGCAAATATGAAGAAGCATAGGTAAATATCAATGCCAGAATGGATATGGGAAAGCAAATACTTTCACTATTAAATTATATGAGTACACTACCTTTCTGAAACACCATTTGAAAAGATTATTATTACTATTATTATTATATCACCAATTACTTTATCAGTAATAGTAACCAGATTTAATAAATGTGTGAGATAAATGAATGTATATTATTTCAAACAACACCAACAATCCAATAAGATAATGCTATTGTAGTAATTCATTTATGCACATATGAAAACATACTCAGAATAGTTAAGAAATTTGCTCATGGACATGGAGCAAGTATGTGGAAGAGTTAATGTGAGTCTAGATAGAAAATGTGTCCACTGTGCACTAGAAATTCATTTTTTTAGTAATTTATCCAATGAGATAATCAGACTGCAGAAAGATACTATATGCACAAGAGTATTTATTCATCACACCATTTTTACAACGGTATTACTTAGAAGCCACATAAATGTGCATCATAGAGATTGGATAAGGTAATGATGGTCCATGCATTATAAAATGCAGCCTTAAAATAATAACATAGCTCATTTATTTACATGGAAAACTGGAAAATTCCTGCAACATGCAGTTGAGTACTAATGAATTATAATTAAACAGAGGAGACTGACCAAAAGCATTAATCTCCTCTCCCTCCCATAATACAACTAAAATAAAGGTAACTGAATCATGTGTGACTGTGTATGCCTCTGTGTGCATGTATCCTTAAAGAAAACAAAACAAAACAAAAACAGAACAAATTAAAAAACAAACAAAAAACAAGAGTAGAAAGACACAACAGACTGGATGACTGATGACAACACATTTTTAAAAGAATAGTGAAAGTTCCTGTTCAGTGAGAACAGAGATCTTGCAAGAGGAAGCAATTTGACACACTCCAATCCCTGGTGAGGGTTGGAGCTTAGCATTTTAGGGGAATTATTAATTTTGGAAAAAGTAGCAAAAGAAATATACATAACTATATTCTATTAATTGATTCAGCTGTGAAAAAATTTATATGGTAATAATGTGGTAAGGTGTTTTTAACATTTGTGTGCCATGGACGTTAGTGACAGTCTGCTAGAATCTATGGACCCTTTCTTAGATTAATGTTTTCAAAGGCAGAAAACAAAACAGATAATGTTGCAAAGGAAACCTTTAAACAGATAATGTTTAAATACTATTCATGAATTATTAAAAATATACTACAGTTATATATGTTCTTCTCTATTCATTCAACAAATAAGATTTATTATAGAGCTAATAAGTAGTGATGAACATAGTTGCTATTTTGAAATCTCTACAACTAGAATGTGATTTTTAAAGTATATTGCTATTGGTGATAAAGTAACAAATACTGCTAAGACTACTTGGTTTTTGTCTACATTCATATTTTAAGGAATGTTGAATTTCAGATAGAAATTAATAGAAATGAAGATAGAAATACTGTCCTCATTCAAGTTCACAGAGTTATTGAATTCAATTCGTGGGCATCTTTGAACCCCAGGTAAGGATGTCTAAAACATTACTAATAATTTAAATAAATTATAATTTAACTAAACATGTGATATATCTTCTACAAAGGAAAAGTGGGGAGAATAGAAGACAACTAAAATAGTTTAATGCAGATACCTCTGTGGATGACAACTGGAAAATAGGAAGAAATGAGGTAAGAGATCTGTTTTGTTTTTGATTTTTTTCTAGAAGCTATGTATCACTATTTAATTTGAACTATCACATATTTTACTTTATAATAAGTAAAAAGGTATTTTGTTAAAAGTCTTTGAATTGCATGAATAATTTTATCCCATTTGTGTAAATTACAGGCGTGTGTCAAAAGATATCTGCAAGGAAAATGATAAAGATGTTAACAATGATTAATCTATGGATGAAATTTCAGGTGGTTTTTATATCTTTATGTTCTCCATATTATTTGGGTTGCTTTATACAGACTCATATGAATATCGATAAATAGGTGTGCATTTTCATTTAAAACACAGAACGCTGATATATTGTACCAGAACATAAGACATGGGTGTATGTGGCATCACATATATGAGATTCACTGGGAAAATGCACCAAAAAGGCGGCATCTATATAAGTTTATAATAAGCCTAAGGCAATGTTACAAGTTAACATGTATAACTTACTGGAAAAAAAATATGTACGGTGTTTGTTCTAAAATACACAGGAGAATCAAAAATTTTTAAAAAGGTAATCTAATAACTGAATTGTGTTATATTAAAATAAAATAATTATACATTTATTGACATTTAAATTATAAATTGTCTGAAATACTAAGCATCTGACACAATTTATACTGCCTTTGGTATAATTTTCAGTGTCATTCAACATAATAGAAAATACTAGCACACAAGATGTTGGATTTTTTATTCTTTTATTCAGTGTAAGAATACAGTGCTCAAAACATTAAAGACTATATTGAATTCATTTAACTATTAATCAGAATAAACACTGACTCTATACTATGTGCCAGGCATGGTGTTACATATGAGATTTTAAATATATAATGTCCCTGCTTCTATTCACATTGATTAAATATGCCTGCTAATAAATGCGTGATTAAAAATTGAGACAATAATTCTGAAGGAAAGAATAAAAGCACAGTGAGAACACATAGTAAAGAATCTGATTTACACTGGGGTATCAGGAAGATACTCTGAGGGAGTTACTGTTGAGCTACATTGCAAAGACTAAATAGAAATTAGGTGGGTGAAGGAAAGGTCAGGGCAGAAGGGTCGCCCCTAGAACAGAAAGGTCCTATGTTCTTGGAAGGAATATGGACTAGTAAGAGATTAAATTGAAGGTCCAAGTTCCTAGAAGCTGAAGTATACAACAAGGGAGAAAGTGAGAGTGTTTTAAATTAAAATTAGAAAGGCAGGGAAGTCTCTAAAACTACAGCATCTTGTGGAGCACATTAAGGAAAGCACTGAATGGTTTCAAATGTGGTTATTGAGAGTTGAGCAGAATAAATTAATATTTTTTGTAATTTTAAAAATTACTCTGGCTGCACTGTGAAAAAGAAATGGGTCAAAACATAATGAGAACAGCTCTTTGTGCTAGAGAATAATCCATGGCAATTATTCATGATCGAAATGGGAAGAATACTTAGAAAAAAATTAAAAATTGATAGTTAAGCAAAATGATGGACTCACACAAAGCTTAATTAATTATCTAAGGGAATGTACTTAGGCTGACTTTATATTGACTATTAAGAGTTCAGAGTCAAAAGAATTACATTCTAAGTTATAAATTACTCTTTGGTAGAAAACATAACTCCAAAGTTACAGTTTTATAGCCTTGTTGAATATATATCAATTTTATTTCTAACTGAAGATAATATGCATCAAAAATGTCTCTTCTGTTGGATTCTACATATCTTACACCTTCCTTATTTCTAAAAATATTCTTTGAACCAGACTTACGCCTATTTACTTCAGCCAATAAATAATGCATTGAATCAAAAAAATTGATATGTGTTCACTTTATGCGTTCATAAGAGTCATGTTTGTAACTTTCTTGAAAATTATATTATGATAAACTGGTGTGGTGCCCTGGGGATGGAGAGAAACAGACCAATACAATAATATTTAAGAAGGTGAAATTATCATAAAAAATTATCATAAATTATCATAAATTGATGTTGAATTTTATCAAAAACATTTTCTGCATCTAATGAGATGATCATATGGTTTTTACTCTTCAGTTTGTTAATGTCCTGTATCACACTGATTGATTTATGGATATTGAAAAATCCTTGCATCACTGGGATAAATACCACTTGATCATGGTGTATGATCCTTTCAATGTATTGTTGGATTTGGTTTGCTAGTACTTTGTTGAGGATTTTTGCATCTCTGTTCATCAGTGATATTGGACTATTATTTTCTTTTTTTGTGGTATCTCTGCCTGGTTTTGGTATCAGGATGATGGTGGCCTCATAGATTGAGTTCAGAAGTGTTCCTTCCTCTACAATATTTTGGAATAGTTTCAAAAGGATAGGTGTTAACTCTTCTCTCAATGTTTGATAGAATTCACCTGTGAAGCCACTTGGTCGTGGACTTTTGTTTCTTGGGAGTTTTTATTTATTTTTATTTATTATTTTTTTAATTTTTTATACAGCAGGTTTTTATTAGTCATCCATTTTATACACATCAGTGTATACATGTTAATCCCAATCTCCCAATTCATCACACCCCCACCCCCACACCCCCCCCCACCACTTTCCCTCTTTGGTGTCCATACGTTTGTTCTCTGCATCTGTGTCTCAGTTTCTGCCCTGAAGACCAGTTCATCTGTACCATTTTTCTAGGTTCCACATATATGCGTTAATATACGATATTTGTTTTTCTGGTGTGAGGTGATACCCATTGTAACTTTGATTTGCATTTCTCTAATAATTAGTGATGTTGAGCAGCTTTTCATGTGCTTCTTGGTCATCTGTATGTCTTCTTTGGAGAAATGTCTATTTAGGTCTTCTGCCCATTTTTGGATTGGGTTGTTTGTTTCTTTAATATTGAGCTGCATGAGCTGTTTATATATTCTGGAGATTAATCCTGTGTCCGTTGATTCGTTTGAAAATATTTTCTCCCATTCTGAGGGTTGTCTTTTCGTCTAGTTTGTAGTTTCCTTTGCTGTGCAAAAGTTTTGAAGTTTCATTAGGTCTCATCTGTTTATTTTTGTGTTTATTTCCATTATTGTAGGAGATGGATCAAAAAACATCTTGCTGTGATTTATGTCAAACAGTGTTCTTCCTATGTTTTCCTCTAAGAGTTTTATAGTGTCTGGTGTTACATGTAGGTCTCTAATCCATTTTGAGTTTATTTTTGTGTATGGTGTTAGGGAGTGTTCTAATTTCATTCTTTTACATGTAGCTGTCTAGTTTTCCCAGAATCACTTATTGAAGAGACTGTCTTTTCTCCATTGTATATCCTTGGCTCCTTTGTCATAGATTAGTTGACCATAGGTGCATGGGTTTATCTCTGGGATTTTTATCTTGTTCCATTGATCTATGTTTCTGTTTTTGTGCCAGTACCATACTGTCTTGATTACTGTAGCTTTGCAGTATAGTCTGAAGTCAGGGAGTCTGACTCCTCCAGCTCCGTTTTTTTCCCTCAAGACTGCTTTGGCGATTCGGGGTCTTTTGTGTCTCCATACAAATTTTAAGATTTTTTTGTTCTAGTTCCATAAAAAATGCCCTTGGTAATTTGATAGGGATTGCATTGACTCTGTAGATTGCTTTGGGTAGTATAGTCATTTTCACAATATTGATTCTTCCAATCCAAGAACATGGTATATATCTCCATCTGTTGGTTATCATCTTTAATTTCCTTCATCAGTGTCTTAAAGTTTTCTGCATACAGGTCTTTCATCTCCCTAGGTAGGTTGATTCCTAGCTATTTTATTCTTTTTGTTGCAATGGTTAATGGGAGTGTTTCTGTAATTTCTCTTTCAGATTTTTCATCATTAGTGTACAGAAATGCAAGATATTTCTGTGCATTAATTTTGTATCCGGCAACTTTACCAAATTCATTGATTAGCTCTAGTAGTTATCTGGTGACATCTTTAGGATTCTCTGTGTATAGTATCACATCACTTGCAAACAGTGAGAGTTTTACTTCTTTTCCAACTTGTATTCCTTTTATTTCTTTTTCTTCTCTGATTGCCATGGAGAGGACTTCCAAAACTATGTTGTATAACAGTGGTGAGAGTGGACGTCCTTGCCTTGTTCCTGATCTTAGAGGAAATGCTTTCAGTTTTTCACTATTGAGAATGATGTTTGCTTTGGGTTTGTCCTATATGGCCTTTATTATGTTGAGGTAGGTTCCCTCTATGCCCACTTTCTGGAGAGTTTTTATCATAAATTGGTGTTGAAGTTTGTCGAAAGCTTTTTCTGCATCTACTGAGATGATCATATGGCTTTTAAACTTCAATTTGTTAATATGGTGTACCACATTGATTGATTTGCATATATTGAAGAATCCTTGCATCCCTGGGATAAATACCACTTGATCATGGTGTATGATCCTTTTAATGTGTTGTTGGATTCTGTTTGCTAGAATTTTGTTGAGGATTTTTGCACTGATATTCATCAGGAATATTGGTCTGTAATTTTCTTTTTTTGTAGTATCTTTGTCTGGTTTTGGTATCAGGGTGATGGTGGCCTCACAGAATGAGTTTGAGAGTGTTCCTTCTTCTGCAATTTTTTGGGAGAGTTTGAGAAGGATGGGTGTTACCTCTTCTCTAAATGTTTGATAGAATTCACCTGTGAAGCCATCAGGTCCTGGAGTTTTGTTTGTTGGAAGATTTTTAATCACAGTTTCAATTTCATTACTTGTGATTGGTCTGTTCATATTTTCTATTTCTTCCTTGTTCAGTCTTGAAAGGTTATACCTTTCTAAGAAATTGTCCATTTCTTCCCAGTTGTCCATTTTATTGGCATACAGTTGCTTATAGTAGTCTCATAGGATGCTCTGTATTTCTGCGGTGCCTGTTGTAACTTCTCCTTTTTCATTTCTAATTTTATTGATTTGAGTCCTCTCCCTCTTTTTCTTGATGAGTCTGGCTAATCGTTTATCAATTTTGTTTATCTTCTCAAAGAACCAGCTTTTAGTTTTATTGATCTCTGTTGTTTTCTTTGTTTCTATTTTATTTATTTCTGCTCTGTTTTTTATGATTTCTTTCCTAATACTAACTTTGGGTTTTGTTTGTTCTTCTTTTTCTAGTTCCTTAAGGTGTAAAGTTAGATTGTTTATTTGAGATTTTTCTTGTTTCTTCAGGTAGGCTTGTGTCACTATAAACTTCCCTCTTAGAACTGCTTTGCTGCATCCCATAGGTTTAGGATCATCGCGCTTTCATTGTCGTTTGTCTCTAGGTATTTTTTGATTTCCCCAGTGATCTCTTGGTTATTTAGTAACATATTGTTTAGCCTCCATGTGTTTGTGTTTTTTACATTTTTTCCCCTGTAATTGATTTCTAATCTCATAGTGTTGTGGTCAGAATACATGCTTGATATGATTTCAATTTTCTTAAATTTACTGAGGCTTGATTTGTGACCCAAGATGTGATCTATCCTGGAGAATGTTCCGTGTGCACTTGAGAAGAAAGGGTAATCTGCTGCTTTTGGATTGAATGTCCTATAAATATCAATTAAATCTATCTGGTCTATTGTGTCATTTAAAGCTTCTGTTTCCTTATTTATTTTCATTTTGGATGATCTGTCCATTGGTGTAAGTGAGGTGTTAAAGTCCCCCACTATTATTGTGTTACTGTAGATTTCCTCTTTTATAGCTGTTAGCTGTTGCCTTATGTATTGAGGTGTTCCTATGTTGGGTGCATATATATATATGTAATTATATATATATAGTTGTTATATATTCTTCTTGGATTGATCCCCTGATCATTATGTAGTGTCTTCCCTTGTCTCTTGTAACATTATTTATTTTAAAGTCTATTTTATCTGATATGAGTATTGCTACTCCAGCTTTCTTTTGATTTCCATTTCCATGGAATATCTTTTTCCATCCTCTCACTTTCAGTCTCAATGTGTCCCTAGGTCTGAAGTGGATCTCTTATAGACAGCATATAGATGGGTCTTGTTTTTGTATCCATTCAGCAAGCCTGTGTCTTTTGGTTGGAGCATTTAATCCATTCACGTTTAGGGTAATTATAGATATGTATGTTCCTATGACCATTTTCTTAATTGTTTTGGGTTTCTTTTTGTAGGTACTTTTCTTCTCTTGTGTTTCTCACTTAGAGAAGTTCCTTTAGCATTTGTTGTAGAGCTGGTTTGGTGGTGCTGAATTCTCTTAGCTTTTGCTTGTCTTTAAAGCTTTTGATTTCTCCATCGAATCTGAATGAGATCCTTGCTGGGTAATCTTGGTTGTCGTTTTTTCCCTTTCATCACTTTAAATATAACATGCCACTCCCTTCTGGCTTGTAGAGTTTCTGCTGAGAAATCAGCTGTTAACCTTATGGGAGTTCCCTTGTATGTTATTTGTTGTTTTTCCCTTGCTGCTTTTAATAATTTTTCTTTGTCTTTAATTTTTGCCAATTCTATCATTATGTGTCTCGGCGTGTTCCTTCCTGGGTTTATCCTGTATGGGACTCTCTGTGCTTCCTGGACTTGGGTGGCTATTTCCTTTCCCATGTTAGGGAATTTTTCGACTATAATCTCTTCAAATATTTTCTCTGGTCTGTTCTCTCTCTCTTCTCCTTCTGGGACCCCTATAATGTGAATGTTTTTGCTTTTAATGTTGTCCCAGAGGTCTCTTAGGCTGTTTTCATTTCTTTTCATTCTTTTTCCTTTACTCTGTTCTGTAGCAGTGAATTCCACCATTCTGTCTTCCAGATCACTTATCCGTTTTTCTGCCTCAGTTATTCTGCTATTGATTCCTTCTAGTGTAGTTTTCATTTCAGTTATTGTATTGTTCATCTCTGTTTGTTTGTTCTTTAATTCTTCTAGGTCTTTGTTAAACATTTCTTGAATCTTCTCTATCTTTGCCTCCATTCTTTTTCCGAGGTCCTGGATCATCTCACTATCATTATTCTGAATCCTTTTTCTGGAAGGTTGCTTATCTCCACTTCATTTAGTTTTTTGTCTGGGGTTTTATCTTGTTCCTCCATCTGGTACATAGCCCTCTGCTGTTTCATCTTGTCTCTTTCTGTGAATGTAGTTTTTGTTCCACAGCCTGCAGGATTGTAGTTCTCCTTGCTTCTGCTCTCTGCCCTCTGGTGGATGAGGCTATCTAAGAGGCTTATGTTGGGAGTTTTTAAATCACAGATTCAACTTCAGTACTTGTAATTCGTCTGTTCAAATTTTCTATTTCTTCTTGGCTCAATCTTGGGAGACTGTACCTTTCTAAGAATTTGTCCATTTCTTCTAGGTTGTCCATTTCTTTCAGTAATCTCTGTATTTCTGTAGTATTAGTTGTAACTTCTCCTTTTTCATTTCTAAATTTATTGATTTGAGCCTTCTCTCTTTTTTTCTTTATAAGTCTGGCCCAAAGTTTATCAATTTTTTTAATCCTTTCAAAGAACAAGCTTTTAGCTTCACTGATCTTTTGTTTTCTTACTATCCATTTCATTTATTTCTGCTCTGATCTTTATTATTTCTTTCCTTCTACTAACTTTGGGTTTTTTGTTTGTTTGTTTTTCTTGCTCTAGTTGCTTTAGGTGTAAGGTTAGGTTTTTTATTTGACTTTTTTTTCTTGTTTCCTGAGGTAAGCTTATATCACTATAAACTCTCCTTTTAGAACTAGTTTCGCTGCATCCCATAGGGTTTCAATCACCATGTTTTCATTTTCATTTGTCTCTAGGTATAGCCAAGACAAGGAAGCAATGTAGCTGTTCACCAACAGATGAATGGATAAAGAAGATGTGGTGTATTTATACAATGGAATGTTACTCAGCCATAAAAGAGTATGAAATAATGCCATTTGCATTAACATGGATGGACCTAAAGATTCTTGTATGAAGTGTAGTAAACCAGAAGAGAATGAAAAATATTATATGATATAGCTTATATGTGGAATGTAAAAAAAATGATACATATGAACTTATATACAATACAGAAATAGACCCAGAAACATAGAAAACAAACTTATGGTTACCAAAGGAAAAAGAGGGGGCTAAATTATTGGTGTGGGATTAACATATACACACTACTATATATAAAATAGATAACCAACGAGGACCTACTGGGAATTATACTCAACATTTTGTAATAACCTTACGGGAAAAGAATCTGAAAAAATATATATATATATAACTGAATCACTTTGCTGTACATCTGAAACTAACACAACATTGTAAATCAAATATATGTCAATAAAAAAATCCAACATTGACATATTACTATTAATGAAATATGTGTATATATATACATAAGAACGTAAAAGTGAAAATTTCATCTCCCAGAGAAAACCACTATTATTTTGGTACACTCTTCTACTATTTTTTCCTGAACATATATGTAAATATGTAATTTACCTAACCTAAAATCTATTCAAAAATGCTTTTTCACTTAACATTATATTGTATTTCCAGGTCTTTTTTTTTTTGCGGTACGCGGGCCTCTCACTGTTGTGGCCTCTCCCGTCCCGTTGCGGAGCACAGGCTCCGGATGCGCAGGCTCAGCGGCCATGGCTCATGGGCCCAGCTGCTCCGCGGCATGTGGGATCTTCCTGGACCGGGGCATGAACCCGTGTCCCCTGCATCGGCAGGCGGACTCTCAACCACTGCGCCACCAGGGAAGCCCTCCAGGTCTTTTTTTAAAAAAAAGATGGTAAAATTAAGAAAAATTGGTGCTCTATTTGATATGAGATTTCAAAGTGAAGGACATGCCAACTATGATTCCTGGGTTTGCACTTTTGGATACATATAAATACCATTCAATAGGCTAGGGACCATTGGAAAATGGGAACAAAGTTATGAAGACAAATAATATTGCCTGCCATTCCAGTAAATAACGAATGTTGCCCACCATCAAACCATCAGCCACTGCAGCTATCCCTGACAGTGTGCCCTGAGGGAGATTCAGGCATGAGAAAAACAGGATAGTGGTCCTAGATAGTTAAGATGCACATCAAAGGAATCATTTGAGCCCAGATTCTTGCATTTTCCCATACACAGAAAACTGCTAAAATTATTGAGATGTCTGTTTTTCTGATTAGCAGTAATCTTGTGATGCCTGACTATATATTTTGTTTTGTTTTGTTTTTCAGCAAAAAACTCCTATATATCCTGGCTCCTCCTTTACCTCTTTGGAACAGCTCCTCAGAGCTATCTAAGAGGCTGTCTCCTGGGCTTTAGTCCTCAGTAAGGTCCTGGGATAAAACATAACTCACAACTTTTAGACTGTGCATTTTTTTTTTTCAGTTAACAATTATTGGGAGGGGTATCAGGAAGGGAAAGATGGAGTAAATTATTTTTATCATAGAAATGTTTGGATTTGAGGTACATTAAAATATTCAAGTAAATATTATAAATTTGCTATTCGTGGTTGGAGCTAAGAGTAGAAATTTGGGATGCAGATATAAATTTAGTAGTCATAAATATCTTTATCTTAATTGAAATTATGGATATGACCCATGGAAGAAGGATGGATCTAGAATATTTCAGGCATGACCTCTATTTTTGAAGACATTCTGATTCACCTTGCTGCACACATGAAGCTAACACAACATTGTAAATTAACTGTATTTCAATTTTTTAAAGTTTAAAAAAACAAAAAAAAAACACAAAAAAAACAAAAAAAGTGAAAAAAAGACATTCAACTAACTTTAAAATATTGAATTTTTTGGCTTAAGTTAAATATTCATTAAAAGATCTCCTTTTAAGCCTGGCTTAATGCACAGAGTCACATAATATTCCAAATCTACCTTTTCAGCTTTGACTTAACTTTGCAGTTTTAATTTTAGGCAGGCATTATGCATTTGTGATGATGTCCTCAGTACCTCCAGGACTACATGTGAAAAGAGGAAAAGAGTTTTCTCTTCAACCAAAACTTTGCACTGGAAAAGTAACGCTGTGACCACCCCAGTTCATGGGGGAATCATGACCTGTTGATTGAAATCTCTATCCGATAACAGATGAGAAGTTCCTTAGAGAACAATTGGTTTGTATTTCCAACAGATAACAGAAGGTTTGTTGGACAGGGAAAAGCAGACATCTACCACAGATTAATTCAGAATGTCAAATTCCATGGGATTATGTGCTTTGCGAATTAGATAAATAGGGCTGGAAACAAACCCTGAGCAACTGGAAATGGTAAAAACAATTATTTATAACAGATTGATATAAATTTTTTATAAAGATCTCTGAATCAGTCATTTTACTGAACAAAAAGAAAACTAACTTGATTTGTTCTCAGTGGATTATTCAAAAGGTAGTCTTAATGAATAAATATTTTCAATATCTTTAACAAAATCAGAAATTACTACTTTTATGAAACTAAATTATGACAGCACTATACTCAAATGATAAATCACAAATTCTGCCTAAAAATGAGGTTACACTAACATTTTTTAATGCTAGCACAATTGTGGACCAGTTAAACAAACAAAAGTGCTGGATAAATACAATAACGTCCCTTTCAGTCTATTGCTGAACTGAAAAGAAAGAAAATCTGCAGATGCCAAAAATTAGAAGTAATTTAAAAGCAGAGTGGTGAGCTTAAATTTCAGTTACCCTGCTGATGGCTGAAAATACTGGGCTAAAAAGATCTGAAGGTTACACAGAAACCACTCAGGAGAGATAAGTCATTTGGCTCATGCAAAGATGTGGTAAAAGGAATTGAGACTCAGATCCCCTATTAAATGTGGAGACTCCTTGAAGTGCTACATCTTCAGTCAGCTCACAGGCAAAGAGAGATGACAGCTATATTTTTTTTTACAAAATTCTAGGCAGTGAAACACAAATAAACAAGCAAAAAGATTATTATGTGAGGATTTAACACAACAGCCCTGTGTTCATGGGGTTTTGAACTACGCATTTACAATACCTATAAAGTCTAGGAATCTTAATCTGGAAAATTTAATTTTTAAAGGCCTGTGTTTGGGAGCCTGAGAGGAAATCCTGAGAGGAATAAAAGAAGAGAATAGAGTAATTCACTGTCAATTCAGGCCCTAAGGATTTCTCAAGATTGTACTTACCTTAGGAAATGCTTTGAAGCCTCCTTAGTTACCTCAGACCTTTAACTGTCCTCTCATTAAATCTCTACCTATTTATATGATTGTGTATGACCTTGATCATTTATGTACAACCAGAAAAAGCTAGGTATTTATTCATGACATAGGACAACAATTGAATAGTGTGTAGGAAAGAAGCATTTTCCAGGTAGTCTCTCATAACAAAGGTATTCATGATACTCAAACACAGAGACATAACTGTGTCCCGTTTTCTTTCAGTTCAAATTTTCCTTCTTGTAAACTGTATTTAAAGAAAAGTTCTATCAACTTGTAAACTCAAAAGTGGCTTAAAGCAGTACATTGCATTTCTTCTAATTCCAAATTCAGTCTTTTTGATGAATATAAAACAGCAGAGAAAGTTATAATTCCTAACTCAAGTGACAATAATTTTTTAAAGCAGCTCTAGGCTTATTCAGTGACAACTGGTATGTTATACCATTTAATTTAATTCTCATCTATTGTAAATGTCTTAGCACTAACTCAAGTGAAGCTACATTGCTCTTTTTTAGCTCCAAATGATAGATAAAAAAATAACATCATTCGAATTCATAATAATAGCTGTAATTATAACAGTATGTTCTTCTCTTCTAGGTGAACTAAAATAAAAGATTTATGTGACAATAGAAATGAAGATTTATGAAATAATTTTTCTAAATTAATTTCACTGTGAGATTATTTGAAATGTCATATATATTTTTTCCAACAAGTATTGTTTTAATCCCTACTATATGTCAGACATTGTGATATTAAGTGGGAAATATTCTTCTGAATTAAGTCATTACTTGTTTCTTTGCATTTCTTTCAGTAAGTGTATGATTCTGAAATGTCACTGAGGTAATTTAGGTATTATTTCACACCTTTTCAAGTAGGGATCGATTATGGGTTCATCATCATGCCTTAGCACATATTCAAATATCAGTAGAAAAGTTGCAATTTGGAAAGCAAGTGCATGCTGCCTGGGTCCATATAAAACAGGGATATTTTAATTTCTGTGCCATAATGTGATACAGCTTCACAGGTTAGGAAATTTCACTGTCTGCTACAAAGGTCAAATTTAGTTGAGTCATGAGAAGATTTTGAAAGACTTAATTTTAAAAACATATAATAATTCCATAATGTGTCACCTAAGAATATTCCGTTATTAAGTTGAGAAAGTGCAATTGGAGAATATTAGATAAGACTGAAATGTGGCTCTGATACTAGCTGGTTCTATTAGTTTCCAATAGCTGCAACAAATTACTACAAAATTAGTAGTTTAAAATAAATTTATTTTCTTAAATTTCTAGAGATTTGAAGTAGAAAATGGGACTTACAGGGCTAAAATAAAGGTGACCGCAGAGCTGCTTTCTTTTTGGTGGCTGTAGAGGATAATCTGTTTCTTTACCTTTTCCAGCTTATAGAGGATGTCTATATTCTTAGGCTTGTGGTGTTCTTAGGCTTGTGGTCCCTTCCTTCATCTTTAAAGTGTAACTTCACCAAATCTCTCTTTTCCTCTAATTTCTCCTCTTCTGTAATCACAACTTCCTCCTTCACAGAGCATCTTTCTCTGTCTGACCCTCCTGCTTCCTGTCTTATGAGAATGCTTGTGATTATATTAGATCCACCCAGATAATCCAGGATAATCAGTCCATCTCAGGATCCTTAAATTAATCACATCTTTTGTCATAAGATGTTTACCCCTTTGCCCTATAAGGTAAATACTCACAGATTCCAGGGATCAGAATGTGAACATCTTTGGGGCATTATCCAGTCTACCACACTGGTTTCAGTTTCCGTGGTCTTAATTTTCTTATCACAAAAATGAAGGTATTTAATAGCACTGATGTTCTGAGTAAAGAATGAGGATATGCGTATATATACATGTATGTGTATCACTGATTACACAGCTATACATAT
>RJWK010033365.1:0-23184 GCA_004363435.1 Platanista minor | reverse complement strand
AATTGGTACAGCCACTATGGAGAACAGTATGGAGGTTCCTTAAAAAACTACAAATAGAACTACCATATGACCCAGCAATCCCACTACTGGGCATATACCCTGAGAAAACCATAATTCAAAAAGAGTCATGTACCAAAATGTTCATTGCAGCTCTATTTACAATAGCCAGGAGATGGAAACAACCTAAGTGTCCACCATCAGATGAATGGATAAAGAAGATGTGGCACATATATACAATGGAATATTACTCAGCCATAAAAAGAAACGAAATAGAGTTATTTGTAATGAGGTGGATGGACCTAGAGTCTGTCATACAGAGTGAAGTAAGTCAGAAAGAGAAAGACATATATCGTATGTTAACACATATATATGGAATCTAAGGAAAAAAATGTCATGAAGAACCTAGGGTTAAGACTGGAATAAAGACACAGACCTACTAGAGAATGGACTCGAGGATATGGGGAGGGGGAAGGGTAAGCTGTGACAAAGTGAGAGAGTGGCATGGACATATATACACTACCAAACGTAAAATAGATAGCTAGTGGGAGGCAGCCACATAGCACAGGGAGATCAGCTTGGTGTTTTGTGATCTCCTGGATCGGTGGGATAGGGAGGGTGGGAGGGAGGGAGACGCAAGAGGGAAGAGATATGGGAAAATATGTATATGTATAACTGATTCACTTTGTTATAAAGCAGAAACTAACACACCATTGCAAAGCAATTATACTCCAATAAAGATGTAAAAAAAAAAAAACGATTAGAGCATAGATAAATAAAATAGAGACTAGGAAAAACAAGAGATAATCAATGAGACCAAAAGCTGATTTTTTGAAAAGATCAACAAAATTGACAAAACTTTATAGCTCTATGGATTAAGAAAAAAGGAGAAGACTCAGAGTACTAAAATCAGAAATAAAAGTAGGGACATTACTATCAATTTTACACAAATAAAAAGGATAAGAGAGTACTATGAACAATTATATGCCAAAAAATGGATAATTTGGATGAAATAAACAAATTCCTAGAAACACAAAACCTCCCATGAAAAAATCGACAATCTGAATAGACATAACTAATAAGGAGATTGAATCAATAATATATATCTCTCAACAAATTAAAGCTCTGTATCTGATTGCTTCACTGGTGAATTCTATGAAACATCTAAAGAACTACTACTAATTCTTCTCAAGCTTTTCCAAAAAACTGAAGAAGAGGGAACACTTCTTAATTCATTTTACAGGGCCATCATAACCCTGATACCAAACCCAAGCAAAGACACTACAAGAAAAGAAAACTACAGATCGATATTTCATATGAACATTGATGCACAAATTGTCAACAGAATACTAACAAACAGAATTCAGCATGATATTGTTTTAAAAATTGCATACTATAAAAAAGTAGGATTTATTTCTGAAATGCAAGGTTGGCTAAACATATGAAAATCAATTAATGTACCATCCATATCAACAACATTCAGTGAAAAGAAAAAAAAATGATTATCTCAATTGATGCAGAACAGGCATTTTACAAAATTCTACACCGCTTCATGATGAAAACACTAAACAAAATAGGAATAGAAGGAAACTACTACCACATAATAGAAGCCATATATGAAAAACCCACAGCAAACATAATACCTAATGGTAAAAGACTGAGAACTTTTCCTCTAAGATCACAAACAAGGCAAGGATGACCACTTTTACCACTTCTATTTAACATAGTACTGGAAGTTTAAGCCAGAGCAATTAGGCAAGAAAAATATTCAAAAGTCATACAAATTGGAAAGGAGGGGACTTCCCTGGTGGTCCAGTGGTAAAGAATCTGCCTTATGAGGCAGGGGACACATGTTCAATCCCTGGTCAGAGAACTAAGATTCCACATGCTGCAGGACAACTAAGCCCATGCACCACAAGTACTGAGCTCACATACCTCAATGAGAGAGCCCGTGTGCTGCAAACTACAGAGCCCATGTGCTCTGGAGCCCACATGCCACAACTACAGAGCACACGTGCCCTGGAGCCTGAGCACCACAACTAGAGAAGAGAAAACCCACATACCACAACTGGAGAGAAGCCCAAGCACCACAACAAAAGATCCTGAATGCTTCAACAAAGATCTCATGTGCTGCAACTAAGACCCAATGCAGCCAAAAATAAATAAATTAAATAGATAAATAATAAATAACTCTTTTTTAAAAAATTGGAAAGGAAGATGTAAAATTATTTCTGTTTGCAAATATCTCATATGTAAAAAATTCTAGTCTCCACAAAAGAGCTGTTAGAACTAATAACTGAATTCAGCAAAGTAGCAGAATACAAAGTCAACACACAAAAATCCATTGCATTTTTGTACACAAACAATGAAAAATATGAAAAGGAAATTACAAAAACAATCCATTTACAATAGCACCAAAAAGAATAAAATATGTAGGAATTAACTAAACCAGGGTGGTGAAAATCTTGAACAATGAAAACTATAAAATATTGCTGAAAGAAATGACATAAGTAAATAGAAATGCATACCATGTTTATAGACTGGAAGACTTAATATTTTTTAAATGTCAATATTACCCAAACTGATCTACAGATTCAAAGCAGTTCATATCAAAATCCCAAAGACATTTTTTGCAGAACTAGAAAACTCATCCTAAAATTCAAATGGAATCTTGAGGGACCTGGAATAACCAAAATAATCTTCAAAAATTAGAAAAAAATGGAGGATTCACACTTCATAATTTCCAAGCCTACTACAAAGCTACAGTAATCAAAATAGTGTGTGTGGTATTGGCATAAAGACAGACATATAGACCAGTAGAAACGAATAGAGAGCCCAAGAATAAACTGTTGCATATACGGTCAAATGATTTATGACAAGGTTGCCATTCAATGGGAAAAGGAAAGTCTTTTCAACAAATGGTGCTGAGAAAACTGGATACCCACATGCAAAAGAATGAATTTGAAACCTTACCTAACACCATATACAAAAACTAACTCAAAATGCATCAAGGACCTCAATATTAGACCTAAAACAATAAAAAAACTCTTAGAAGAAAACATAGGACAAAAGCTTCATGACATTGGATTTAATAATTTCTTGGATATAACACCAAAGGCATAGGCAAAGAAAGAAAAAAAATGGGCTTCATGAAAATTTAAACAATTTTTACATTGAGAGACACAGAGGAAAAAGACAACCCAGAGTATAGGAGAAAGTATTTGCAAATAATATATTTGATTAGAGATTAATATCCAGGATATATAGAGAACCCCTGAAATGCAACAACAACAAAAAACCTGATTCAAAAATGGAAAAAGGACTTGAATAGACATTTCTCCAAGGAGATATGTGAATAGTCAACAAGCCCATAAAAATATGCTCAACATCACTAATCATTAGGGAAATGCCTATCAAAGCTACAGTGAGACATCACCTCATACCCATTAGGATGGCTACTATCAAAAAACCAGGAAACAAGTGCTGGCAAGGATTTGGAGAAATTGGAACGTTTGTGCACCATTGATAGGAATGAAAATGGTACAGGCACTGTACCATTACGGAAATTACAAAAAATTAAATACAGAATTACCATATGACCCAGCAGTTCCAATTCTGAGTATATATCCAAAAGAAATGAAAGCAGTGTCTTGAGCAGATATTTGTTCACCAATGTTCATAGCATTATTCACAATAACTAAAACATAGAAGCAATACAACTATCCATCAGCTGATGAATATATAAGCAAAAGGTGGTAAATACGTACAATGAAATACTACCTAGCCTTAAAGATGAAGGAAAATTGCAATGCAGTACAACATGAATGAACCTTGAGGATATTATGCTAAGAATTAAGCCAGTCACAAATAGAAAAATACTATATGATTCCACTTATGTGAAGTACTTAGGGGTAGTCAAAATCAGAAAGACAGAAAGTAAGAAATGGTGGTTTAGGGCTTCCCTGGTGGTGCAGTGGTTGAGAGTCTGCCTGCCGATGCAGGGGACACGGGTTCGTGCTCTGATCCGGGAAGATCCCACATGCCGTGGAGCGGCTGGGCCCGTGAGCCATGGCCGCTGAGCCTGCGCGTCCGGAGCCTGTGCTCCGCAAAGGGAGGGGCCACAACAGTAAGAGGGCCGAGTACCGCAAAAAAAAAAAAGGGGGCTTGAGGGAGGGGAGAGACATTGTTTAATAGGTATAGAGTTTCAAATTTACAAGAGTTATGGGATGGATGGTGGTGATGGCTGCACAATATATTTAATACACTGAACTATATACTAAAAATAGTAAGATGGTAAACTTTTATGTATATTTTAACTCAATAAAAAAGAAAATGGTTCTTTTCCTCCAGAACCACTTTCATCACCAAAATCTGTATTACTCAGTGTTCTCAAGAGAACAACAATAAGGTATCACATTGATCTATTTGCCTACTTTATGCCAGTACAACATTGTCTTTATACAGTAGCTTTCTGGTCAGTTTTGAAATAGGGAAGTGTGAATCTTGCAATCCTCTTCTTTTTAAGATTGCTTTGTAACTCTATGCTCGTAGAATTTTTATATGCATTTTAGATCAGTTTGTCAATCTCTGCAAAGGAGCCAGCTGGGATTTTAATAGGAATTGATTTGAATCTGTAGATATATTAGGGGAATATTGCCATCTCAACAACATTAAGTCTTCCAATTCATGAATATGGGATATTTTTCCATCTGTTTAAATTTTATTTCTTTCAAAAATTTTTTATAGTTTACAGAGTATAAGATTTACATTTTTTCTGTTAAATTTGTTCCTGAGAAATTTATTCTTGTGAATGAAATTGTTTTCTTTGTTTCATTTTTGAATTGTTAATTGAAACTTTATGGAAATAAAATTGATTTTTGTATCTTGGTCTCATATCCTGAAACCTACTGAATTCATGTATGAGTTCTGTTAACATTTTAGTGGATACTTTAAGAATTTATATATTCAAGATTATGTCATTACAATAGAGAAAGCATTAATTCTTCCTTTCTAATCTGGATGCCTTTTATTTTATTTTCTTGCCTAATTCTCCCCACTAAAATCCCCAAGAAAATGTTGAATAAAAGTGGCAAGAGAATATTTTTATCCTGTTCTTGACCTTAGAAGAAATGTTCAGTCTTTGAACATTTATTATTATGCTAGATTTTTTTATATATGTCCTTTACCAGTTTGATGCATTTACCTTCTCCTCCTAATTTGTTGAATGTTTTTATCTTGAAGATGTGTTAAATGTTGTCAAATGCTTTCTCTGAGTCTATTGAAATAATCATGTGGGTTCTGTCCTTTGTTTTATTGATATGGGTACATTACACTAATTGATTTTGGCATGTTAAATCAACCTTGCATTTATGGGATAATACAACTTAGATAAGGTACATATCCTTTTAATCTGTTGCTGGATTCAGTATGCAAGTTTTTTATAGAGGAATTTGCATCTATATTCATAAGAGGTATTGGTTCAGAGTTTTCTTATGATGTCTTTGTCTGGTTTTGGTATTAGGGTAATGGCCTCATAGAATGAATTGAGAACATTCTCTACTCTTCTATTTTTGGGAAAAGTTTGTGAAACATTGCTATGCATTTATCCTTAAATGTTTGGTAAAATTCACCATCAATGGCATCTGGGCCTCAACTTTTCTTTGTGGGTAATGTTTTGATACTAATTTAATCTATTTTCTTATTATAGGCCTATTTACATTTCCTATTTCATCCTGAATCACATTCAGTAGTTTGTATTAGTCTAAGAATTTGTTGATTTCCTCTGATTTGTTGGCAAACAGTTGTTCATAGCATTCCCTTTTTTTTTTTTTTTTTGCTGTATGCGGGCCTCCCATGTGGCTTCTCCCGTTGCGGAGCACAGGCTCCGGATGCGCAGGCTCAGCGGCCATGGCTCACGGGCCCAGCCGCTCCGCGGCATGTGGGATCTTCCCGGACCGGGGCACGAACCCGTGTCCCCTGCACTGGCAGGCGGACTCTCAACCACTGCACCACCAGGGAAGCCCCATAGCGTTCCCTTATAATCATTTTCATTTCCATAAGGTCAGTAGAAATAACCCCTCTGTTATTCCTGATTTATCACTTGAGTATTCTTTCTTTATTTCTTGATCAATCTAGCCAAATGTTTGTCAATTTTGTTGATCTTTTCAAGAACCAACTATTGGTTTCATTTGTTGTTGGTTTGTATTATTACTATTTGCTATTTCTTTGATTTCCACTCTACTCTTTTTTTTAACATCCTTATTGGAGTATAAGTGCTTTACAATGGTAAGTTAGTTTCTGTTTCATAACAAAGTGAATCAGTTATACATATATATATATGTTCCCATATCTCTTCCCTCTTGTGTATCCCTCCCTCCCACCCTCCCTATCCCACCCCTCTAGGTGGTCACAAAGCACTGAGCTGATCTCCCTGTGCTATGCGGCTGCTTCCCACTAGCTATCTATTTTACATTTGGTAGTGTACATATGTCCATGCCACTCTCTCACTTTGCCCCAGCTTACCCTTCCCCTTCCCCATATCCTCAAGTCCATTCTCTAGTAGGTTTGTGTCTTTATTTCCATCTTACCCCTAGGTTCTTCATGACTTTTTTTTTCTTAGATTCCATATATATGTGTTAGCATATGGTATTTGTTTTTCCCTTTCTGACTTACTTCACTCTGTATGACAGACTCTAGGTCCATCCACCTCACTACAAATAACTCAATTTTGTTTCCTTTTTATGGCTGGGTAATATTCCATTGTGTATATGTGCCACATCTTCTTTATCCATTCATCTGTTGATGGACACTTAGGTTGCTTCCATGTCCTGGCTATTGTAAATAGTGCTTCAGTGAATATTTTGGTACATGACTCTTTTTGAATTATGGTTTTCTCAGGGTATAGGCCCAGTAGTGGGACTGCTGGGTCATATGGTAGATAATGTATTTATTTCCCCTTGATTTGAAAGGTAGTTTAGCTGACTATAGAATTCTGGTTTCACAGGGTTTTATTCTTTCAGCACTTTGAATATGTTGATTTGTTCTAGCCTCCAATGACAGAACTTTGAATACATCAATATGTTCTGGCCTCCAATATATGACTTTCTGATAAGAAGTCACCTAGTTAAACTTATTGAGGTTCCCTTATACATAATGAGCTGTGGGGTTTTTATTGGTTTTTTTTCTATATTCAAATTTTTCTTTTTGTCTTTGTCTTTCAACATTTTTACTATGATGTTATTGAGTGTGGATCTCCTACTAGTAGCTAATTGAGCCTCTTGATATGTACATAAATGTTTTCATCAGGTTTGAAAAGTTTTCAGTCATTATTTCTTCTAATTTCTTTTTCTGCTCCTTTTTCTCTCCTCTCCTCTGGTATTTCCATTATGCCTATGTTGGCGCACTTAATGATGTTCAACATTTCTCTGAGGCTCTGTTCATTTCTCTTCATTCTTTTTTTCTCTCTTTTACTCAGATTACATAATCTCTACAAATCTATTTCCAGGTTTTCTGATTCTTCTGCCAGTTCAAATCTACTGTTGAGTTCCAGTGAATTTTTTATTATGCTTATTGTACTTTTAAACTCCAGAATTTCCATATGGTTCAATATTTCTTTCTCTTTATTGATATCTTTAATTTGATATTATTATCATAGTTTTCTTTAAGCTTGGTTTCCTTTAGGTCTTTGAACATATATATAATGGCTTCTTTGAAGTCTTGCTAAATATGACATCTAGTCTCTTTCACAGGCAGTTCTTTTGCCTGCTATTTTTTCTGTGTATGGATCACAGTTGCATGCTTCTTTGCAATCTTATAACTTTTGCTGTCAACATTTTTGTTAATATACTGTAGTAACTGGATGCTGATTACCCTACACCCTCTCCATGGCTCTTTTTGTTATTGTTTGCTGGTTTATTTGTTTAGTGATTTGGCTAAATGATTTTAGTTAGCTCTATTTCACCTGTAGTTTGAAGCCTCTGATGTCATTTCTCAGAGGATACAGCCCTGACATTCACAATTACCCTGGGATGACAAAGGCTTTTAGCAAAGCTCTCTTTGTCTCTTTCCCTGATCCCTGTTAAACTGTCACCCTTGATTGATATTACACGCAGTTGTTAGGCTCCATTAATTTCCTGCTTATCACTCTATTGTTTTAAACAAATTCCTGGGGGCATAAACTGTTCTACAGTCAGATCTAATTAAATTCAGCCAGGTTTATTTTTTGAGACCAGTCTTTGAGGTTTGTTCTAACCCCTGGACCCTGGAGGGTTCTTCTTCCTTCCTTTCTTCTTTCCTTCCTTCCTTCCTTCCTTCCTTTCTTTTTCTTTCTTTCTCTTTCTTTTAATTTAAATTTTTTTTATTTTATTTATTATTATTATCATTATTTTGTTGTGCTGCATGTCATGTCTTGTAGGATCTCAGTTCCCTGACAAGGTTTGAGACCAAGCCACAGCAGTGAAAGCCCAGAATCCTAGCCACTAGGCCACCAGGGAACTCCCTGTAGGGTTCTTCTTAGCTTTCTTTTTCCCCAGTTCCCTCTGTTTAACTAGCTGACCTACAACTAGCTTGTTGCTCTCATACAGCTATCGGTCTCCTCTTAATTGCTTACCACCAAAATCTCCATTGCTTTTGAGAGTGCACTTAGACTTGAACTTCCCAATGCTTTGTTTTAAATAAAGTTGGTTTGGTTTGGGAGAGCTTTGGAGCTCTCTGTTCTTAAGGACTGCTTCTCTCCCTGTGTAAAATCTCTTGAGTCACTGCTTTTGGCACTCTGTCAGGTTGGTAGCCTCTGGCTTTCTTAGCTTGGCTCTTCTGGCATGAAACATCCATCCTATGAAGGAGCTGAGGTGAATATGATCAGGGACCCAGTTTTCTTGGCCTGCCTGCTTTTATGGCCCTAGGAGTGGGAGCTGGGTGGAAGAAGGGAGCCCTCAACCTCTCAGCTTCACTTCCCAGGAATTTAGCCTCTTCAATTTGGAATTGGATGAGATGAGGAATGCTGAAAGCCACACCTCCTGTGATATGTTATTTTCTTTAATTAGTAGCTGGGTGAGAGGGATCCCTGTCTTCATGGCCACAACCACCTAGAGTAGAGCTTCCAAAAAGCTGAGCTGGGAGTAGGCAGGAAACGTGCCATGGCTCATGTGCCAAAGACCCTCACTATTCTTACCAAGATTTAGTAGGCTTTCTTGAATAAACGTTTCTTCATTTTCTGTACACCCTTAGGATGATTTCCAAAAACATGCTCTTAGGATCATTTCCAAAATAGTTGTTTTTTTAAAAAATAAGTATGTCTTGCCACAGTTTCCTGGTATTGATGTTTTATTAGTTCAAGTGATGTGTAAAAACTTTACTTCCCTTACGCCCTCTCTTATTTGTAATTGTCTTAAACATTTCTTCTATATAGAGAGAGAACCACATCAGACAGTGTTATAATTTTTGCCCAACAAAGATAATTTAGAAATCTGAAGAGAATAAAATCTATTGTATGTGTCTATATTTTTTCTCTTTCCATTGTCCCTTTTTTCCTTCTTGACATTCCAAGATTTCTTTATCTTTCTATTTTTAGCCATTCTTTTAGGACATGTCTGCTGGTAACAAATTTACTTAATTTTTATTTCTCTAAGAATGTCTTGATTTCCCCTTCTTTCCTGAAGGATATTTTCTACAGATATAGAATTCTGAGTTGACACAGCTTTTATTTTAGCATTTGAAAAATGTTGTGCCACCATCTGGCCTTCAAAATTCCTGATGAGAAATTTACTGTCATTTGGATTGTTTTTCCCCTTTAGATAATATGTCATTTATTTTTTGCTGCTTTCAAGATTTTTTTCTTAGTCTCTAGTTTTCAGAAGTTTGACTGTGGTGCATCTTGATGTCTGTCTTGACATAAACTTTTATGGATTTATCCTATTTAGTATTTCCTCAGCTTCTTAGATCTGCAGGTTTGTGTCTTTGCCAAGACTGGAAATTTTTCATCCATTATGTTTTAAATACTTTTTCAGACCCACATTCTTTCCCCTCACCTTTTGAGACTCCAGTAACACAAATATTGACTCTTGTTATAGTTCCACAGGTTCTACAGCTCTGATTATTTCTTTTCAGTCTTTTTTCTTTTGGTTGTTCAGACTGGATAATTTCTATTTTTTAATCTTCAAGCTCACTTATTTTTTTCCCTCTGTTCTCTGTATTCTGCTGTTTAGCACATCCATTAATATTTTTATTTAAATTACTGTATTTTTCATTTCTAAAATGCCAATTTGGTTCTTCTTTATATCTTCAATTTCTTTGCTGAGATTTTCTATTTTTTTCATTTGTTTCAAATGGGTTCATAACTGATCTCTGAAGCATTTTTAGGAAGGCTGCTTGCCATATATTTTGTCAGATAATTCTAACATCTGTATCATTTTGAGGTTGACATATCTTCCTGATTGTCATCAGATAGTGTTTTCTCGTTCAGGTTGAGATTTTCCTAGGGATTGGTATAATAAGTCATTTTTTAAAAAACATCTTTATTGGAGTATAATTGCTTTACAATGTTGTGTTAGTTTCTGCTGTACAAAAAAGTGAACCAGCTTTATGTATACATATATCCCCATATCCCCTTCCTCTTGCACCTCCCTCCCACCCTCCCTATCCCACCCTTCTAGGTGGTCAGAAAGCACTGGGCTGATCTCCCTGTGCTATGCAGCTGGCTCCCATTGGCTATCTATTTTACATTTGGTAGTATATATATGTCAGTGCTACTCTCTCACTTCGTCTCAGCTTACCCTTCTGCCTCCTGATGTCCGCAAGTCCATTCTCTATGTCTGTGTCATTATTCCTGTCCTGCCCCTAGGTTCGTCAGAACCAGTTTGTTTTTTTTTTTTAGATTCCATATATGTGTTAGCATATGGTATCTGTTTTTCTCTTTCTGACTTACTTCCCTCTGTATGACAGACTCTAGGTCCATCCACCTCAATACAAATAACTCAATTTCGTTTCTTTTTACAGCTGAGTAACATTCCATTTTATATATGTGCCTCATCTTCTTTATCCATTCATCTGTTGATGGACACTTAGGTTGCTTCCATGTCCTGGCTATAGTAAATAGTGCTGAAATGAACATTGTGGTACATGACTCTTTTTGAATTATGGTTTTCTCAGGGTATATGCCCAGTAGTGGGATTGTTGGGTCATATGGTAGTTCTATTTTTAGTTTTTTTAAGGAACCTCCATACTGTTCTCCATAGTGGCTGTATCTAGTTACATTCCCACCAACAGTGCAAGAGGCTTCCCTTTTCTCCATACCCTCTCCAGCATTCATTGTTTGTAGATTTTTTGATGATTGCCATTCTGACCAGTGTGAGGTGATATCTCATTGTAGTTTTGATTCGCATTTCTCTAATGTTTAGTGAAGTTGAGCATCCTTTCATGTGTTTGTTGGCAATATGTATATCTTCTTTGGAGAAATGTCTATTTAGGTCTTCTGCCCATTTTTGGATTAGGTTGTTTGTATTTTTGATATTGAGCTGCATGAGCTGCTTAACAAGTCATTTTAAATTGAAACCTGGATATTTATTTATCAGATTTGTGGGCATAGAGTTGTTCATAATATTCCTTTATTAACCATTTAATAATTTCCATGGAATAGGTAGTGATGTCTCTCTTTCATTTTTTATCTTAGTAATTTGTGTAATTACTAATTAGTAATTTGTCTTAGTTAGCCTGGCTAGAGGATTATCAATTTTATTGATCTTTAAAAAAAAACAACAACAACAGCTTTCGTTTTTGTTTATTTTCTTCATTGACTTCCTGTCTTCAATTTTACTGATTTCTCTCTAATTCTTATTATTTCTTTTCTTCTGCTTATTTAAGTTTCATTCGCTCTTCTTTTTCTAGCTTTCTAAAGTGAAAAATTAGATGATTGATTTCAGACCTTTCTTCTTTTCTAATATATACATTCAATGCTATAAATTTCCCTCTAAGCACTGCTATTGCTGCACCCCATAAATTTTGATAAATTGTGTTTTAACTTCATTTAATTCAAAATATTTTAAATGTTTATTCTTTGACTCATGTGTTATTTAGAAGTGTGTTGTTTAATCTCTGTGCATTTCGAGATTTTCCAGTTATTTTTGTTATTTGTTTCTAGTTTTCATTACATTGTGGTCTGAGAGCAGACACGATATGATTGCTATTCTTCTCAATTTGTTAAGGTATGTTATATGGTCCAGAATGTGATCTGTCTTGGTGATGTTGCACATGAGCTTTAGAGGAATGTGTATTCTGCTGTTGTTGGATAAAGTAGTCTATAGATGTTCATTGTTTTCAGTTGATTAATGGTGTTGCTGGGTTCAACTCTGTCTTTTTCTGTCTGCTAGATCTTTTGATTTCTGATAGAGGGTTGTTGGGTCTTAAAATATAGTAGTCAATTCATCTATTTCTCCTTGCAGTTCTATCAGTTTTTGCCTCACATAGTTTGATAACTTTCCTTGCTTTGAAGTCTCCTTTGTCTGAAATTAATAGTGCTACTCCTGCTTTCCTTTAATTAGTATTAGCATGGTATTTTCCTCTATCTATTTACTTTTGACCTATATGTACCTTTACTATTAAAAGCAGGTTTCTTGTTGACAACATATAGTTGGGTCTTGTTTTTTATCCACCCTTTTGACAATCTCTGTCTTTATTTGGGGCATTTAGACCATTGACATGCAAAGTGTTTATTGATATAGTTGAATTATTAACTAATATATTTGTTACTGTGTTCTATTTATTTCACTTGTTCTTTGTTTCCATTTCTTGTCTTCCAGTCTTTTTCTGACTTTTGGGGTTTTAACTGAGCATTTTATATGATTCCCTTTTCTCTACTTTCTTAGCACATCAGTTATGCTTCTTTTCTCTTACATATTTTAGTGGCTGCTCTAGAGTTTATAATATACATTTACAAATAATCCAAGTTCACATTCAAATAACACTTCATGTGTAGTGTGAGTAGTTTGCAATAACAAAATAATCCTAATTCTTCCTTCCCATCTTTTCTATCATGCTGTCATTTATTTTAGTTATATATAAGCTTACATAAGCATATACAAAAGTAGATATAGACAGATGTACAGAGCATATATAATTGAATACATCATCATCATTATAATTATTTGAATAATGTGTTATATGCTAGATAAATTAAGAATATGAAAAATAAATTTTTTTTATTTTACTTTTACTTAACCTTTCTTTGATCCTCTTCTTTTCTTTATGTTCATCCGAGTTTCTGAGCTACGTTATTTTCCTTCTGTCTAAAGGTCTACTGGCAACAAATTCCCTCAAAGTTTTTGTTTGTCTGAGAAAGTATTTCTTATTTACTTTTAAAGCATAATTTCACCAACTACAAAATTCTAATTTGGTGGGGATTTTTTCTCTCAACACTTAAATATTTCAATCCACTCTTTTCTTGCTTGTATGGTTTCTGAAGAGAAGTCAGATATACTTTTTATCTTTGCACCTCTATATATAAGCTGTGGTTTTTTTTCCTCTAGCTTCTTTCAGGATTTTTTTCTTTATCTTTGATTTTCTGTAATTTGAAAATGATATGCCTAGGTGTAGTTTGGGTGGCATTTATTATGTTTAGTGTTCTCTAAGCTTCGTGGATCTGTGGTTTTCTGTCTGACATTAATTTGGGAAGATTCTCAGTCATTATTGTTTCAAATATTTCTTCTGTTCCTTTTTCTGTTTCTTCTGGTATTTTTATTATGTGTATGTTACACCTTTTGTAGTTGTTCGACAGTCCTTGGATATGTTATTTATTTATTTTTTCAGTCTGTTCCCTTTGTTTCTCAGTTTTAGAGGTTTCTATTGAGATATCCTTAAGCTCAGGGATTCTGAAAGTTTAGCCATGTTCAGTCTACTAGTAAGCCCATTGAAGGTATTCTTTATTTCTGTTAATAGTGCTTTTGATCTCTAGCATTTCTTTTTGGTTCATTCTTAGGATTTCCGTTACTTTGCTCACATTGTTCATCTGTTCTTGTATGCTATCTATTTATCCATTACAGTCATTAGCATATTAATTATGGCTGTTTTAATATCCCTGGTATAATAATTTCAATACTTCTGCAGTGTCAGGTTCTGATGATCTGTGACTTCAAATTGTACTTTTTGCCTTGTGGTATGTCTTGTAATTTTTTTCTTGATAGATAATTATAATGTAGCATATAGGGCTTCCCTGGTGGTGCAGTGGTTAAGAATCCACCTGCCAATGCAGAAGACATGGATTCAAGCCCTGGTCCGGGAAGATCCCACATGCCACAGAACAGCTAAGCCCATGAGCCACAACTACTGAGCCTGTGCTCTAGAGCCCACATGGCACAACTACTGAGACTGTGTGCCACAGCTACTGAAGCCTGCATGCCTAGAGTCCATGCTCTGCAATAAGAGAAGCTACCACAGTGAGAAGCCCATGCACCACAATGAAGAGTAGCCCCCACTCACTGCAACTAGAGAAAGCCCATGCAGCCATGAAGACCCAACACAGCCAAAAATAAAATACACTTATTTAAAAAAATAAAATAATGTAGCACATAAATGGAACTGCTGTAAATAGGCCTTTAATAATATGGTGGTGAGGTGTGGGAGAAAAGGAAGTGTTCTATAGACTTATGATTAGTCTTTTACTGAGACTATTCCACTAGATTGGGAGCTCACAAGTGTTTAAAAATTTTTTTTCTCTTCCCTTAGGTGGGAGAGGATGGCTAAAATAGGCTGGAGTTGAGTATTTCCCTTCTCCCATGTGGAAGGCTAGAGCTCACTGGAATTGTATATTTCCCTTCCCTCAAGTTAGTTAGGCTCTGGTAATACCTCAGCAGATTAGACTCTGGCTAACTAGTTTCTCCTGAGGGCAGACTTTGTTATGAATAACAGAGTGCTCTGGCATATTGCTAAATGGCTCCTTTCTCCCTCCTTCTGCTGGAAACATGAGAGGATTTTTCTCTAATATTTACTCTGGGTGTCTAGTTGAGCTCCTGAAGGTGAATCTCACAAAATTGTGTGGACATCCTATGACTAAGTCCCAATGGAGTTTTCAGCTCTCATAGTTTTTCACACTGAGCCTCCAGCAATTCATCAATTACAGTTCTGATTTTCCAACCTCAGCACTCATTCCCACAGCAGTTTCTGCTTAGGACTCTCTACTGTATTAGATTGTCATTCTCTATATTTGCCTGTCAGACTTCCCAGTAATGAGAAAGCAGTTTGCCCTGTGTCCTCACCTCTCTCCAGATCCTAGAAAATGTATTAAATTTTCAGTCTGTTTAGTTTTTGCTTGTTGTTAGGACAGACTGATGATTTCCACACTCTTTATGGGCAGAACCAGAAACCATAAGTCTTTGATCATATGATTTTTACCCTTCATTCTGTTAATATTGTTTATCACATTTATGATTTGCATATGTTGAACTTCCTTGCAGACCAGGGATAAACCCATTTGATCATGGTGTATGATCCTTTTAAAGTGCTGTTGAATTCAGTTTGCTAGTATTTTGTTGAGCATTTTTGTATATATGTTCATGAGGAATATTGGCCTGTAATTTTCTTTTCTTGTAGTGTCCTTGTCAGGCTCTGATATTAGGGTAACACTAGCATCACTATATGAGTTTGGAAGTGTTCCCACCTCTTTAATTTCTTGGAAGAGTTTGAGAATAATTAGTATTCTTTAAATGTTTCATAGAATTCACCAGTGAAGCCATCTGGTCCTGGGTTTTTTTGTTGTTGTTGGGAGATTTTTTTTTTATTACTGATTCAACGTTTTTATTTTGTATTACTTTGTCCAAATTTCTTATTTCTTCATGATTCAATCTTGGAAAGCTATACATTTCTAGGAATTTATCCATTTCTTCTAAATTATCTAACTCGGTGTATAATTGTTCATAGCAGTCACTTATGATTCTCTGTATTTCTGTGGTAGAACTCATAATGTCTCCTCTTTCATTTCTGATTTTAGTTATTTGAGTCTTCTCTCCGGTTTTCTCAGTCTAGTTAAATGTTTGTCGATTTTGTTTCTCTTTTCAAAAGAAAACCTCTTAGTTTCATTATCTTTTCTATTTTCTAGCATCTATTTCATTTATACCTGCTCTGATTTTTATTTCCTTCCTTCTGCTAACTTTGGGCTTAGTTTCTTCTTTTTCTAGTTCCTGAATTGTAAAGTTAGATTGTTTATTTGAATCTTTCTTTTAATGTAGGTGTTTATCACTATAAACTTTCTGCTTAGAACTGCTTTCACTGTATTCCATAAGTTTGGCATGTTGTATTTCCATTTTCAATTGTTTCAATATATTTTTTATTTCCCTTTTGACTTCTTCTTGAACCCAATGGTTACTCAGGAGTGTGTTGTTTAATTTCAACATACTTGTGAATCTTCCACGTTTCCATCTCTTATTGATTTCTAGTTTTATATCATTGTAGTTGGAAAAGATACTTCATGTGATTTCAAACTTCTTAAATTTTCTAAGAAATGTTTTGTGACCTATCCTGGAGAAAGTTCTGTGTGCACTTGAGAAGAGTGTATATTCTGCTGCCACTGGATTAAATGTTCTGTATATGCCTGTTAGGTCCATTTGATCTAAAATGTAGTTCAAGTCTAATATTTTCTTACTGATTTTCTGTCTAGATGATCTATCCATTGTTCAAAGTGAAGTATTGAAGTCTCCTACTATTACTGCATTGCTGTCTATTTCTCCCTTCAGATCTGTTAATATGTGCTTAATATATTTAGATGTTCTAATTTTAGGTGCATAAATATTTACAATTGTTATATTATCTTGATGAGTTGTTCCCTTTATCATTATATAATGACTTTCTTTGTCTTGTGTTACAGATTTTTCGTTAAAGTCCATTTTTCTACTATAAGAATAACTATGCGGGCTTCTCTGGTGGTGCAGTGGTTGAGAGTCTGCCTGCCGATGCAGGGGACATGGGTTTGTGCCCCAGTCCGGGAAGATCCCACATGCCACAGAGCAGCTGGGCCCATGAGCCATGGCCACTGGGCCTGTGCATCTGGAGCCTGTGCTCTGTAATGGGAGAGGCCACAACAGTGAGAGGCCCATGTACTTCAAAAAAAAAAAAAAAAGAATAGCTATGCTGCTCTCTTTTGGTTTCCATTCTCATGTAATAACTTTTTCCATCCCCTCACTTTCAGCTTGTGTCATTAAATCTTAAGAGAGGGCTTCCCTGGTGGTGCAGTGGTTAAGAATCCACCTGCCAATGCAGAGGACATGGGTTTGATCCTTGGTCCAGGAAGATCCCACATTCCATGGAGCACCTAAGCCTGTGTGGCACATCTACCGAGCCTGTGCTCTAGCACCCACGAGCCACAACTGATGAGCCCATGTGCCACAACTACTGAAGGCCATGTGCCTAGAGCCTGTGCTTCACAACAAGAGAAGCCACTGCAATAAGAAGCCCATGCACAACAATGAAGAGTAGTCCCCACTCACTGCAACTAAAGAAAGCCCACGTGTAGCAACAAAGACCCAACGCAGCCAAAAACTAATTAATTAATTTTTTTAAAAAGCTTAAGAGAGTCTCTTGTAGCCAGTGTATTGTTGGGTTTTGTTTCCTTATTCATTCAGTAGTTCTGTCTTTAATTAGAGATTTAAAACATTTACACTTAATTATTGATCTTAAGGACTTACTGTCACCATTTTTTTCATTGCTTTCTGACTGTTTTGTCATTCCTTTGTTTCTTTCTTTGTGAGTTGATGTTTTTGTAGTGGTATGCTTTAAGTCTTTTTATCATTTTTGTAACTATTTTGTACCTTGTTATAGTTTTTTACTACTTTTTCAGAAAGAAGTATAGCTATCCCAGTTCTCTTTGGTTTCCATTTTCATGGAATAATTTATCATCCCTTAATTTTCAGCCTATATGTGTCTTTAAGTTTAAAGTGAGTTTCTATAGACAATACATAATTGGAGTCTATATTTTAAAATTTATCCATTTAGCCACCCTATGCCTTTGATTAGGGTGATTAATCCATTTACATTTAAAATAGTTGTTGACAGGTAAGGACTTACTATTGCCATCTTGTTTATTGTCTTCTATTTTGTAATTCCTTTGTTCCTTTCTTTCTCTCTTGATATCTTCCTTTGTGATTTGATTATTTTCCATAGTAGGATGCTTTATTCCTTTCTTTCTGTTTTGTGTATCTACTATTGGTTTTTGCTCTTTAGTTACACAAATCATCTTATAACAGCCTATTTTAAGCTGATAACAACTTAACTTTTTTGCATACAAAAGCTAAACACTTTTAATTCCCTCATGATAGTTTATAGTTTTAATGTCACAATTTATACCTTTCTATAATGTGTATCCATTAACAAATTGTTGTGGGTTTAGCTATTTTAAATAGTATGGTCTTTTAAACTTTATACTACATTTAAATGATTTACACACCACTATTACAATATTTGAATATGCTGAATATGACTATATACTTACCTTTGCCATTGAGTTTTATACTTTCATATGTTTACATGTTACTAATTAGCATTTTTTCATTTCAGCTTAAAGGTCTCCCTTTAGCATTTTTTTGTTAGATAGGTCAGCTTTTGTCTGTCTGGAAAAGTCTTTAGCTCTCTTACATTTCTGAAGGAAACTTTGCTGAGTAAATTATTCTTAGTTGTCAGTTGTTGTTGTTGTTTGCTTTCAGCACTGTGGATATATCATCTCACTCACTCTCTCCTGGCCTATAAGAGTTCTAATGAGATATCTGCTGTTAGCCTTATGGTGGCTTCCATATATGTGATAAGTTTCTTTTGTTTTGCTGCTTTTAAAATTTTCTTTTGAAAGTTTTATCATAATGTCTTTCAATGAGTTTAATCTGGTGATCTATAAGTTTCATGTACCTTGATGTCCATCTCTCTGTAGGTGTGGGTAGTTTTCCACTGTTATTTCTTTAAATATTCTTTCTGCACTTTTCTCTCTTCTCCTTCTGGGACTCTCATAATATACATATTGTTACATTTAATTGTGCTCCCTAATTCACATAGGCTTTCTTCACTCTTCATTCTTTTTTCTTTTTTTCTACTCAGATTGTATAATTCCAAATGACCTGGCTTTACATCCACAGATTCTTCCTTCTGTTTTATCACTCTTCTATTGATGTTCTCTATTGCATTTTTCATTTTGTTCATTATATTCTTCAGCTCCAGAATATCTGTTTGACTCTTTTTTATGATTTCTATCTCTTTGTTGAACCTCTCATTTTGTTCATGTATCACTTTCTTGATTTTTTTGAGTTGTCTATTAATGTTTTCTTGTAGCTTGGTGTAATCCCTTAAAAGAATTATTTTGAATTCTTTGTCAGGTAACTCAGATCTCCATTTCTTTAGGGTCAGTTACTGGGAAAGTATTGTGTTCATTTGATGGTGTCACATTTCCTTGATTTTTCATGTTCCTTGAAGTCTTATGTTACTGCCTTTGCATTTGAAGAAGTAGTCACTTCCTCCAGTCTTTACTGACTGATTTTGGGAGAGAAATATCTTTGCCAGTAAGCCTGACTAGGGATTCTGAGACTTTCTCAGATCTTTTCTATGGATACACCCTTACCATACTTCTTGTTTCCTCTTGAAGGGGAGTTCTTAAGATTGTATGCCTTCTCTTGATCTTGCAAAGTTAGGCCAGGTACTGAGCACCACCCATTTATTTTCCCTAGGGCAGTGCCCAGAAATGTGGAAGTTTGCTCAAGCCTTCCAATCCTGCAGAGTTGGGCTGGCTTTCCATGCTTACTCTCTAGCTGTCTAGGATCATACTTGGGAAAAAGGGAGCCTCCTACACTGTTGGTGGTAATGTAAATTGGCACAGCCACTATGAAGAACACTAAGGAGGCTCCTTAAAACACTAAAAATAGAGTTACCATATGATCCACCAATCCTGCTCCTGGACATACATTCAGAAAAGATTAAAACTCTAATTCGAACAGATACATGCACACCAATGTTCATAGAAGCACTATTTACAATAGGCAAGACAAGAAAGCAACCTAAGTGCCCATTGACAGATGAATGGATAAAGACGATATCTATCTATCTATCTATCTATCTATCTATCTATCTATCTATCTATCATATATCTATATCTATCTATCTATCTATTTATCTATCTATCTACCTTTAAATAGATAGACAGATATAATGGAATATTACTGGGCCATAAAAAAGAATGAAATAATGCCATCTGCAGCAATGTGGATGGACCTAGAAATTATCATACTAAGTAAAGTAAGTCAGATATATATCGTTATATCACTTTATGTGGAATCTTAAAAAAATGATACAAATGAACTTATTTACAAGACAGAAATAGACTCACAGACATATAAAACAAACTTATGGTTACCAAAGGGGAAGGGGGGAGGGAAAAATTAGGAGTTTGGTATTAACAGATACATACTACTACATATAAAAAAGATAACAAGGACCTACTGTAGAGCACAGGGAACTATATTAAATATCTTATAATGAAAAGGATGGGAAGGTGGCGGAAGAGGAAGATGCAGAGATCACCATCCTCCCCACAGATACATCAGAAATACATCTACACGTGGAACAACTCCTACAGAACATGTACTGAACGCTGGCAGAAGACTCAGACCTCACAAAAGGCAAGAAACTCCCCACGTACCTGGGTAGGGCCAAAGCAAAAAGAATAAACAGAGACAAAAGAATGGGGACGGGACCTGCACCAGTGGGAGGGAACCATGAAGGAGGAAAGGTTTCCACACACTAGAAGCCCCTTCACGGGAGGAGACTGCAGGTAGTGGAGTAGGGGGGAGCTTCGGAGCCATGGAGAAGAGAGCAGCCACAGGGGTGTGGAAGGCAAAGCAGAGAGATTCCCTCACAGAGGATCTGTGCCAACCAGCACTCATCAGCCCAAGAGGCTTATCTGCTCACCCACTGGGGTGGGTGGGGCTGGGAACTGAGGCTCCAGCTTCAGTCGGAGCACAGGGAGAGGACTGGCGGCGCAAACACAGCCTGAAGGGGTTAGTGCACCATGGCTAGCCAGGAGGGAGTCTGGGAAAAAGTCTGGACCTGCCGAAGAGGCAGCAGAATTTTTCCTTCCCTCTTTGTTTCCTGGTGCTCGAGGAGAGGGGATTAAGAGCGCTGCTTAAAGGAGCTTGAGAGATGGGCGCAAGCATCAGCTAACAGTGTGGACCACAGAGGCAGGCATGAGATGCTAAGGCTGCTGCTGCCGCCACCAAGAAGCATGTGTGTCAGCACAGGTCACTCTCCACACATCCCTCCCGGGAGCCTGTGCAGCCTTCCATGGTGAGGGTCCCGTGATCCAGGGACAAATTCATGGGATCCAGGGAGAACGCATGGCGCACTTCAGGCTGCTGCAACGTCACGCCAGCCTCTGTCGCCCAGGCTCACTCCGCAACCGCACACCTGCCTCCCCTCGGCCTGAGTGAGCCAGAGCCCCGAATCAGTGCCTCCTTTAACCCCGTCCTGTCTGAGCAAAGAACAGACGCCCTCTGGCGACCTACATGCAGAGGTGGGGCCAAATCCAAAGCTGAGCCCCAGGAGCTGTGCGAACAAGAAGAGAAAGGGAAATCTCTCCCTGCAGCTTCAGGAGCAGCGGATTAAATCTCCACAATCAACTTGATGTACCCTGCATCTATGGAATACCTGACTAGAAAAAAAATCAATCCAAATTGAGGAGGTGGACTTTGAGAGCAAGATTTACTATTTTTCGCCCTTTTCCTCTTTTTGTCAGCATGTATGTGTATGCTTCTGTGTGAGATTTTGTCTGTATAGCTTTGCTTTCACCATTTGTCCTAGGGTTCTATCTGTCCGTTTTTGTTTTTTTTACTTTAATTAAAATGTTTTTCTTAATAATTATTTTTTATTTTAACAAATTTATTTTACCTTACTTTATTTCATTTTCTTTTATCCTCTTTCTTTCTTTCTGCTTTTTCTCCCTTTTAATCTGAGTCGTGTGAATGAAAGCCTCTTGGTGCTGCAGCCAGGAGTCAGTGCTGTGCCTCTAACATAGGAGAGCCAACTTCGGGACACTGATCCACAAGAGACCTCCCAGCTCCACGTAATACCAAATGGCAAAAATGTCCCAGAGATCTCCATCTCAACACCAACACACAGCTTCACTCAACGACCAGCAAGCTACAGTGCTGGACAACCTATGCAAAACAACTAGCAAGACAGAAACACAACCCCATCCATTAGCACAGATTGTTATTTTGCCAACAATCAAAATAAGTCCACAGACACCCCAAAACACATGACCAGATGTGGACCTGCCCACCAGAAAGACAAGATGCAGCCTCATCCACCAGAACACAGGCACTAGTACCCGCCACCAGGAAGCCTACACAACCCACTGAACCAATTTTACCCAATGGGGACAGACACCAAAAACAACTAGTACTACGAAGCTGCAGCCTGCAAAAGGGAGACCCCAAAGACAGTAAGATAAGCAAACTGAGAAAACAGAAAAACACAGCAGAGGAAGGAGCAAGATAAACACCCACCAGACCTTACAAATGAAGAGGAAATAGATAGTCTACCTGAAAAAGAATTCAGAATAATGATAGTAAAGATGATACAAAATCTTGGAAATAGAATAGAGAAAATGCCAGAAACATTTAACAAGGACCTAGAAGAACTAAAGATGAAACAACCAACAATGAACAACACAATAAATGAAATTAAAAATACTCTAGATGGGATCAATAGCAGAATAACTGAGGCAGAAGAACGGATAAGTGACCTGGAAGATAAAATAGTGGAAATAAAAATAGTGGAAATAACTACTGCAGAGCAGAATAAAGAAAACAGGATGAAAAGAACTGAGGACAGTCGCAGAGACCTCTCGGACAACATTAAACGCACCAACATTCGAATTATCGGGGTTCCCGAAGAAGAAGAGAAAAAGAAAGGGACTGAGAAAATATTAGAAGAGATTATGGTTGAAAATTTACCTAATATGGAAAAGGAAATAGTTTTAAAAGTCCAGGAAGCACACAGAGTCCCATAAAGGATAAATCCAAGGAGAAACACACCAAGACACATATTAATCAAACCATCAAAAATTAAACAAAGAAAACATATTAAAAGCAGCAAGGGAAAAACAACAAATAACACACAAGGGAATCCCCATAAGGTTAACAGCTGACCTTTCAGCAGAAACTCTGCAAGCCAGAA
>RJWK010033364.1:0-23186 GCA_004363435.1 Platanista minor | reverse complement strand
GCCTGAGGCGTGCTGTGCGTTCTCCCGGGGAAGTTGTCCCTGGATCCCGGGACCCTGGCGTTGGCGGGCTGCACAGGCTCCGGGAGGAGAGGTGTGGAGAGTGACCTGTGCTCACACACAGGCTTCTGGTGGCAGCAGCAGCAGCCTTAGCGTCCCATACCTGTCTCTGGGGTCCGTGCTGATAGCCACGGCTCGCGCCAGTCTCTGGAGCTCCTTTAAGAGGCACTCTTAATCCCCTCTCCTCGCGCACCAGGGAACAGAGAGGCAAGACAAAGTCTCTTGCCTCTTCGGCAGGTCCAGATCTTTTCCTGGACTCCCTCCCGGCTAGCCGTGGTGCACTAGCCCCCTTCAGGCTGTGTTCATGCAGCCAACCCCAGTCCTCTCCCTGGGATCCGACCTCCGAAGCCCAAGCCTCAGCTATCAGCCCCGACCCATCCTGGCGGGTGAGCAGACAAGCCTCTCAGGCTGGTGAGTGCTGGTCGACAGCTATCCTCTGTGTGGGAATCTCTCTGCTTTGCCCTCCGCACCTCTGTTGCTGTGCTCTCCTCTGTGGCTCTAAGCTTCCACCTCTGTCTCTGCCAGTGAAAGGGCTTCCTCGTGTGTGGAAACCTTTCCTCCTTCCCAGCTCCCTCCCAGAGGTGCATGTCCTGTCCCTATTCTTTTGTCTCTGTTTTTTTCTTTTTCTTTTGCCCTACCCAGGTACGTGGGGAGTTTCTTGCCTTTTGGGAAGTCTCAGGTCTTCTGCCAGCGTTCAGTAGGTGTTCTGTAGGAGTTGTTCCTCATGTAGATGCATTTCTGATGTATCTGTGGGGAGGAAGGTGATCTCCACGTCTTACTCCTCTGCCATCTTGAAGGTCTATCCCTTATAATTGTTTTTACATGGTAATTTCAGAATAATTTTTACTCATTTTTGGAAGATGTGATTATGAAACAGGTTTTTGGTCGTTGTGGTACATTTTTCTTAAGTCGAATAGTGATGCTGATTTTCATACTTCTCAAGATGGTGTGAAGGAGCTGCATCAGATGCCCTCGTTCATTTGCTTATTGAACAAACCATTAGGGAGGAGAGCAAACTTGTGTCAATCCTGAATAACTTGTATCTTGGTTTTATTTTTCGTTGTTTATTTTTTTTGGCTTTAGTATATACTCTCTCCCTTTAATCCATAGCAGAGAATGTTTTAAGTTGGCTGAACTCATAAAAAGCCTCAACCTGGATACTTTAAAATTTTTACCTTTTGTGTCTTAGTCTATTTGGAGGCTCAAAGATGGGAGCTCTTTCAACCAAACGTAGATACTCAAATAGACTTGAAATTTTGCGTATTTCTTCAGGGGTTTGATCCCCACCCCCAAAGCCCACTGGGACCCAGACAGTGTTTCATTTGGGCCGCAGCATATGTTTAGAGAGGTACTGGAAGATCATTCTGGGCAGGAGCTCAGGTGGAGCTTCCTGGAGGGCAAAGCAAGAAATGAGAACTTTCTACTGTAAGTTGTGTGGACTCCTTGAAAGTCTCTGAGAAGAGTGGGCTCCTGGAAGAGTAAGCTAGCAGCAGTTTAAAATACAGGTTTGAAGACAGGAGATGAGGGTTGGGAAGGTAGGTTTGGAGACTTGCAAAATATGGACAAGTAACAATGAGATTAGCAACTGAAGTAAGAAATTTTTAAAAGGTCATGCATACAAAAGAGAAAGGGATCTTGTGGGAATCAGATCACCAGAGTCTCTTGAGTTGGTTTCCATCCTGGACTCAAAACCTCCTTGGTGTGGTTTCCCACAATTGTCACTGTGTGGCTCTTCCCAGCTACTGAGCGTTGTTGAGGGAGCACCAACTCCAGCAGCTGATACCCTTTAAAGAGAATAATTTCCAAATTCAGTGTTGCTCCAGAGGCTGTTTACTTGCTCTATTTGGCTTCTGTTTACTCACTGCAGTTGGTTTTTTAAAGCAGTCTCCTCAGCCTCTCTGTAACCCAGACTTACTTAAAGTCACCTCAGTCTTTATCTTCTTCCCATCAGGCTCCAATAATCCATTTTATCCACTGCCACAAGATGAATCCTTCTGAGGCTCCCATCTGATCTCTGCCACTTGTGACCAGAGACCTCAGTTCAGACGTTCAGTGACTCAGAGTAAAGTCCTCCGACGACGAATTTCTATAAGTACTTGTGATCCCACCTCTTCTCCCTAAGAACCTTGTTTCACAAACTTCTCAATCTCTTCCCTACATCTTCAGCCTCTTACTCTCCACTGGCTCTTGCAGCTCAGCCTACTGACGTGATCCCATCTCCCCGTCCCCATCCTGACACATTTCCTTCAGTTGTGTGCTCCGTTACCTTAAGAAATAAAATCTGACTCCCTAAAGAGGTTTGCAAAAAACAAAAACAAAAACAAAAACTGCATTATCTGGTTCCAAAGCCCTTGGGCTTGAGCGACCCTCCTATTCGGCTGGCTTTTTCCCTTTATACTCAAAGTTCGTTAAAAAATGTAAAAGTCTTCATTATCTCCCCAGTCATGGAAAGCAAAACCTTAATTCTTGCTTCTTTGTCCTCCCCCATGTGTATCCGAAAAATTACCAAGATATGTTGATTCTTCCCCGTGCTGGATTGAATCTCTTTCTCTGTGTTCCTTCTGTCACTGCCCTCCAGACGAGTGTGGTGGCCTCCTCATTACTTTCTCTGCCACCTGTTTCTTCCCACTCCAGTTCAAGATGCCACTGCTGTGAAAATAATACTCCTAAGAAGCGCATCTGGTTGTGTCCTGGTGGTAGGTCTTCTCAATCAGGCTAATTAAAGTTGAGCCCCTCCTCCACCAAGGCACTCTTGATCTCATTTAACCTGTATCATAGTCACTTTTTTTCTTTTCTCCCCCAAGCAAGTATCTTCTACCATACTCTACAGTTGATTTAGTTTGACTGTGTAATGTCTGCTCCTCACCCTACCTCCCAGGGTAAGCTCCGTGAGTTGGCATTTTTATCTATTTTGCTTACGGACATAGCCTAAGTGTCTGGTGCAGAGTGAGCTTTCCATACATATTTGTTGAATGTCATAATGTCAGTCCCCATTTTCAAATTCTTTTCCTTCTCCCTCTGGGTATAGGATAAAACCCAAACGCCTAATAAACTTCCCCCAGGCTTGCAGGATCTGGCTCCAGATCCTTGCACCTCTCACCTCTGGTTCCCCATCTTGGCTGACACTCCGGGTTTCTCTGGGTTTCATGAAGCTCCCAGACATGCCATGTTCTTTCAGGCCTCTCTGTTCCTTTTGGATCTCTTCCTCTTTCCAGGAATCCACTCTTCTCTCTTCCTCATGTGGGGAGAACAGTTCCTTTTCTTTCAAAATCTAGCCCCAAATGGTACACGGCACTCCCGGGGGGTGTTTTCCAACTCTGTGAAGCAGAGTCAGCTTCTCCTCTTTGCCTCCGTTGAATTTGGCGGAGTTCCCCGTCACAGCACAGTTTTCCACACTGATGCCTCTGTCTCTTCCGCTAGAGTCTGCTCAACCATGTCCAGCTCTTCTGTGCATCTGCTCCAGAAATGATCAGTGTCCGGCGCACTATTAAGTGGTCGCTTAAGATAATGATTGGAAAGAGGGGCTTACCCATGCACTGAACCATGTCAAGGCAAAAGTTCAAAGTGGGCTTCCCTGGTGGCGCAGTGGTTAAGAATCCCCCTGCCAGTGCAGGGGACACGGGTTCGAGCCCTGGTCCAGGAATATCCCACATGCCGCAGAGCAGCTAAGCCCATGCGCCACAACTACTGAGCCTGTGCTCTAGAGCCCGCGAGCCACAACTACTGAGCCCACGTGCCACAACTACTGAGCCTGTGAGCCACAGCTACTGAAGCCTGCGCACCTACAGCTCGTGCTCCACAACGAGAGAAGCCACCTCAATGAGAAGCCCACGCACCGCAACGAAGAGTAGCCCCCGCTCGCCGCAACTAGGGAAATCCCATGCGCAGCAGTGAAGACCCAATGCAGCCAAAAGTAATTAATTAATTAATTAATTAATTAATTTAAAAAAAAGTTCAAAGTGCCTTTGCCATGCAATATGTCCAAATCGTTACTGCCTTCCCCCCCAAATTTATGCCCTCCACGTTTCCAGCTTCCATGAGTGAAGGGGGCCACTCCGCTGACGTGAACGTGGCCATCAGGAATGATCTGCCTCCTCTCCCTCAGCCACCCAGTCAGTCCCGGGTCCTGTTGACTCTTGGCTTCCCAGATGTCACTCAAATTCATCTACTTCCTTTCCGTCTTGCCCAGGAGCCTTTGCCAACCTGTCATCATCTGTCACCATTGCACTCGGCCCGGCATGTGGTTGAGGGTTCCGTATGTATCTGTTGGATGATTGAGTCTCCTGGTTAAAACCATATTGGATGATAGCAGGTAGAACATCAGGCTGTAAGATCGAGATTCCGAGAACAGCCTGTGCTGCAAAGTCCAGGAAATTTTTCTGAAGGGTGGTGTCAAGAGGCCCAGCAGAGTGGTTCTGGATTGGCCGCAGCTCTAGATGTAATTGGACTTTCTGGAACGGCAAGTCCCTCCCACCTGCCTTGACTTCGCCGAGGTGGCTATTTTCTCTGATTATGCCTGTCATAAAAATTCAAGTCAGGGTCTCTTTATCTCACTGAGATCTGCAGATGCTCATGTACGTTGGAAAAGAGTTTTATTCCAAGGGATAAGCGGTCAGAGTGATTGTGGCCCTTAAGAAAAGGTCCCCTGGGCATTATGAGTTTGAAGGTCTTCATGTCCTCAAAATGTCAAGCTGTTGGGATTAGTCTAGATGGTACCTAATGTCACGCTCAACTCTCAATTTACAGGATTTTTAAATTATTATTAAAGCAAAGCACCAGGAACAAAAAGACCTAGAGGAATTAAGGCAATTGTAAAATCTCATGAAGTGTAAGTGTTTCTAAAAATGGTCAGTGGATTTTAAGGTGGAGGCACTCATTCAGTAGATTCTAGTGCTTCTGCAGGTCTGGGTGAAGCATGGTTGTAGGAAAGAGCATCGTGGGTGGTGGAGATGTTGGCACTGGAATAGACGGTTGATAAATGTTTTCCCCTCCTCTGTTCTCAGCTGACGGTGTTATAGTGATGGCATCTGCCAAGTCTTATTTGAGAAAGTGCTGGACCAATAGCTCCACTGACTGTCATTTGACTCTTCGGATGCCCTGTCCCTGCCTCGTAGGGGAGACTCCGATGGGTCAGGGGCGCTCTGTTCCTCCTCCACCCCCTCATCCTCCTGCTCAAGCCTAGGTGAAGGCTGGGCAAATTTGGTTGGGGTGCTCCAAATTCCTAGGGTTGGGCTGACCGTCACCAGCCTTTAGAATGCATTGGTATGACTTCCATTCCAAAAGGCAGAAAGAGAAACGGAAGCTGGGTCATGTGGTTTCTGTTATCTGTAACCATGGCAAGCATTGGCCATCTGTGAGGCTCTCATTTTAACACTTTTCTTTCTCTCGCCCTTTTCCATCTCTTTCTCTGGGAAACAAGCTGAGGAAGTGGAGAGGCTGGCGGCAATGCGATCTGACTCCCTTGTCCCAGGTACCCACACCCCACCCATCCGGAGGAGGAGTAAGTTTGCCAACCTGGGAAGGATTTTCAAGCCTTGGAAATGGAGGAAGAAGAAGAGTGAAAAGTTCAAACACGCGTCTGCAGGTAAGATTACGGCTTCCTTGCTTTCCCATCGGGCGCTTGCTGACTTCAGCTCTGCACGTTCATTAGTAGAATTTAATTACCCTAGGCTGTCTGAACCAAAGGAAGAGAATCGAGCCTTAGGATTGCTTTTGTGCTTAATAATTCTTCAGAGTGATGGAGAATGGCTTTTAGATCCTATGTGTGTTCTCATGGCTCAGGGTTTTTTTTTTTTTTTTTTTGTCTTGGCGGTACGCGGGCCTCTCACTGCTGTGGCTTCTCCCGTTGTGGAGCACAGGCTCCGGACGTGCAGGCTCAGCGGCCGTGGCTCACGGGCCCAGCCGCTCCGCGGCACGTGGGATCCTCCCGGACCGGGGCACGAACCCGCGTCCCCTGCATCGGCAGGCGGACTCTCAACCACTGCCCCAGCAGGGAAGCCCATGGTTCAGGTTTTTGGTTGTTGCTTTTCAATTTATAAAACCACCACTTCTATTTGACCTATAAATAGCTGAACTTAGAGCTCCACCTTTCCCATACCCATGTGCTTTCATTCTAGCGTTGACAGTCCATTGCTCATTTGACTCCCTTATTTTCCCCGCTCCCATAAAAAGCAACACAGGAGCAGGAAGTAAGTCATAGATGGTTATGGGCGGCTAGGAATAGGTTATTTCATGGAGACAAAAGCTTGAGTAAGTGAAGCATCATTGTAATGACAAAGGTAACTCTATAGTTCATAGCCTAGTGGACAGCAAAGGAAACGGGGTCAAGTCAGCGTGGCAGGGGTGTTAAGAGCACAGACTCTGGAGTCAGACTGTTCGAGTCCCAGCTCTGAAACTTGGTAGTTGCATGACCTTGCTCAATTTAACTCTGTACCTGTTTCCCACCTGGAAGATAGGGGTGAGAATAGTACCTTACATGACTTCATATCTGTGGGGTGTTTATGGTGGCACATTAGGTGGATATTCTTTAATTAGTAAGAGTATTGCCGAGGGAGATATATAGGGAAAGAAACGTGAAGAGTTCTGATTTCACCCTTGTCGGGTTTGAGATGAGATGATGGAGGAGCCGTGCAGATTCTTTTTGTTTGTTTTGTCCTGATTTTGGTATTTATGTACCCGGGTCCTTCCAGGGATACTCTGGGGCTTTTATTTCCTTCTTCCTCTATGTCCTCAAAAATGCAGCCTGTTCTCCCTCTTCCTCAGAATCATCACCTCCTCTATTTCTTGGTCCTCTCCCCACTTTGGCTCACTTCTAAACTGTGAAATAGGTGATGATCTGCTTCTTGTACATGAATACTCGTCCACAAATCTGACAGTTTTCATGCTACAGCTGCTTTGGGGAATGAAAGAGAAGAACAAACATAGGAAAGTTGCCAAAAGTCTTGGAATCTGAAACAGTTCTCATGGTAGACATCCCCAGTTTCATGCTTTCTGACTGTTTCTGAGATGGAAACCTCAATGCCCTGTTGCTGTATATAATTTGTTCATTCCTGAGATTACAATGAACCTCTGAATTCCATGAATTTCTAAATTGTCACCCCGCTGGCATTTACCTGACTGCACCCCACTCTTCACCTGACCGCATTCTCCCTTTTGATCGTTGTACAGACTTGTTAAGGTGTCATAAAATGTGTAGGTCACTTACATATTTCTAAACACTACTGGGAGATTTACATGCAAGGAAAACTCTAAATGGATGACTCCTCTGTATCCCCTAAGAGTGAAACAGAATAGGGCACTTATATCATTGCCTTGGAGAGGAGAAATCTAAATGAAATATATTTTCAGGCAAAGTGAGGGGTAAGACACGTGAACAGGAAAGAAGAGGGAATGTTCTGTAAGCACTGGAAAAAATAACAATAAAGATTCCACAAGTTCCTTTACGATGGTCTTCCCGACTTTGCTATGAAAATGGTTTGTAGTAATATAAACATCCATTTAAATAATTGCCGTTTATCAGCATGAACTCCTGAATGACGGTGTGGTAGATGCATTTCCTCCTGGCATTCAAGAGCTTTGCTTAGTCCATTTGGCAAGACCACAGGGTGAAGCTCTGGTGCTTCTCATGTGAAATGGCACCTGAACCATCGTGCAGACTTTTTAAGGTGTCAGAGGGCTTCCTTGGTGATGCAGTGGTTAAGAATCCGCCTGCCAATGCAGGGGACACAGGTTCAAGCCCTGGTCTAGGAAGATCCCACATGCCACGGAGCAACTAAGCCTGTGCGCCACAACTACTGAGCCTGGGCTCTAGAACCCATGAGCCACAACTACTGAGCCCCCAAGCCACAACTACTGAGCCCCCAAGCCACAACTACTGAAGCCCAGGTGTCTAGAACCCATGCTCTGCAACAAGAGAAGCCACTGCAATGAGTAGCCCCGCACGCAGCAACGAAGACCCAGTGCAGCCAAAAAAAAAAGATGTTGGGGGAGAACTTGTCCTTTGATGGATGCAAGTACAATGGCATCAAACTACTCATGGACCATTAAAAATCTGAAAATGTTTTCATTTAAAACTTTTGAGAGAAAGAATTAAAACATGAGACAGTCAAAGTTGCAGCTTTAATCCTTCTTATTATTAACTATTCTTAGCAAGTTCTTGTGATCTCGAGGGCCAAACTGATTAATCTGGCAACCGAATGCCATATTTGTATGTGGTTTTATTGTATTGTATTTTATTTTTTTGTATGTGGTTTTATTTTAAAGAGACATATTCAGCTCCTGAATTAGAGAAAACTGGATAGACTATAGCATATCTATATATCATGATGGGTGGTTATATGATATAACAAGCTATTCTAGGTTTTTTAAAATCAGTGGTTTACACTGTAGTATCCTTTGTGCTTAACTGGATTCAGAAATATTATTCCTTATTTTTGGAAATAAGGAGAGACTTTCTGTGCCAGCTTTTAGCTCCGAGGAGAAAAATACTGACAATTTAAGGATGCTTAACATGATAAATTGTATATATGTTCAAACAGTACTTTGAAGTACAGACTTTCCTATGCGTGGATAAGAGTCAAAGATTAAATATACAAGAGGGTTCACTGCGGGAATATCAATTGGTTGGCCAATTTTAGCTGTTATGCATTTACTTATATGTGTGTGTCTGTAATGTCCTTTCATATGTACAGTAGTTTCCACAATTTTAGATACAAAGAATAGTCCAGATATTACATTTATATTATGTATTTGTGTTTAAAGTTGTGTGCTTTCTTGATTACACAAAAAGACATTAATACAATGCATACTTGGCCTGTTATTATTTCCACAGTGAGTTAGTTACCTTTATAATGTGCTGGAATTAGCTATACTGTAGTTTCACTGTAACTCAGGTTACAGGATGTATGTGTCTTTGTATGCAGCATTTTCAAAGGTGCACCCAGAAATCTTGCTTTGTAAGTTGTAGTAGCAATAAGAAAACTACATTGGAAAATTATGATGTCAACATTTTCCTTAACTTTGGCATCAACAATTACATGAATTTTTCAAAGACCGATCTCCATGCCCCATGCTGCTCAGACATCTTCCTATTGTAAGCTGGAGGCTGATGTCCTTAAACGGCCTTCAGCACTGAACTCTGGTGGAGAAAACACTACAGGCCAAAGAGCTTCTCTCAGAAGCATCCCCGCATCACACGACAGTAGGAGTAAAACAGTTATGGATAGAACATAAAATAGAAGTATTTTATGTTCTCTCTCTCCTCGGGGAGATCTCAACATGCCTTTCAGCCTGTCCTCAGAGGCTCTGTCCAGGGCCTTGTGAAGCAATTAGCCTGACGTGTCCAACTTCTTCTGTAGAATCAGCAGCGGGGGTCCACGACACATTCCACACCTGCCCCAGGAGCAAAGACAGATGACAACATCCCCTCTGAAATAGAATCGACAGGGCCTCCCCAAAATAGTCGGCTGCAGCCATCTTATCCAGATTCCTTGAAAAGGAGGCTTGTATTTATAGAAAAGCAGAACTGGCAGGAATAAGCTGTGAAGACGCCACCGAGTTATGCTTTTATTTCCTCTTGCAAGAAAATCATAAGCTGCAAGAGTTGGCCCTGGAAGCCTACAACGTGCCAAAATTCGCTTTGTGCTTCTAAGCTTTCCTGCACCCCTAGGGCCTTGAGCAAAAAAAAAAAATAAAAAATAAAAACCTTTTCTGGAGTGCCTACCACTTGCTGCAACTGGCCGTGGGAGTATGACTACGAGTGGAAACCGGACCTTGTCGGTGAGCTCATGGCATGTACGGTGTCTCTGGAGAGACGGTCACATTGCAAGAGTAAAGGTTAAGATCACAGATGTGATAAGGACAGTGAAGGGAAGCCACTGGAAAGAATGAGGGGGGCGGGGCTTGAGGGAGTAGGGAAACTTTCCTAAGAAAGAGAAGTTTGAGCTGGGATCTGAAGGAGGCGTAGGAATTTAGAAAATTAGACTTCCAGGTAGCAGAAACAGCATGTGCAAAGGCTCTGTGGTGGAAGAAGCAGGGGTGAGCAAGCTAGGAAAGCAAGGATGACCAGTGGCTGGAGAATGGAAAGCAAGGAATATGGGATGGACTGAGGGTATCTACCTGGCCAGAGGTTAGGATTTCAGACTTCTGTAAACCATAGGGAGTTAGAAACGATACCCACTTGGCATGTTGCGCTTATGTATTTGCCAAGCACTGCCACCGTCGCTATAAAAAGGTAACAGTGCAGACAAACATCTCCCAAAGGTTATGGTCTTGAGGGAAAAACAGGTAGTTAAGCCAATACTTACAACAAAGTGTAAGCGACAGAAGACACGCAGGGGCTCCAGGAACTCAAAGGAGATAAACCCAACTGAACTATAACTTACCAGGAAAGGTTTCCTAGAGAAATGAAGGTTTAACCAAGGAATTAGGCAGTGAATGTGAGGAGGTCTTCTCTCCCAGTGGAAAGAACAGGATGTAAGAAAGCCTGGAAAAGAGAGGAGGAGAGATTGGCAATCTATAGCTTGGAAAGAGGTGGTGGTTTGGAAAGGATTGTTGGGCAAGGAGGAGCACAGAGTACTGAGAGATGAGGTGGAAGAGGTGGGCAAGGGTCTGCTCATAAAGGTTCTTAGTAGAACGTCATGGAGTCTGGGCTTTATCCTGATGCATTATCCTAATGAAGCTATCAGAAGACTTGCCTTTTTGAAAGATCATTCTCTGTACTATGGGAAAAGTTTGGAGTGGTACCCAGTGTTATTTTCAAGTTGTTAATATAACTTCTTCCACGTATTTGTGTCTGTAATGAGAGAAAATTTACTTGTGAGACAATTAAGAAGATACCTTGTTGCTGTCACATCCAACAGAATATTAAGTGTGTCTGTTGATTCTGGTAACAAGGAAACTGGTTAGCAGGTGGTTAATTACACTGTTGGGGAGAGATGAAGATAACCTAGGCTAAAAGAGTGGCATTAGGAGCTACAGGCTGTGAACAGTTGCAAGGGATATTTAGGAGACAGAATGAGCAGGACGTGACTACAGATTGGATGTGGAGGATACAGGAAGAATAAGAACCACGCTCTTGTTTCTCTGTGAGCAGTGACATGCCGTTAGATGGATGGAGGTACTACACACTGCATCGGGTTTATGGGGAAAATGAGCTTTTATTTGGGGGCATGCTGGCTTTCACGTGGTTCCAAGATACCCCAGTTGGACGGATATTTCTTGAAGCCATGGGATGAAAACTCCAAAGGAGAATTTGACATGGGAAGCAAAGAGGGGCTGTGGCAGCCCCCTGAGGACCCCTGACCTGTAAGTTATGAGCACAGGCAGCAGCAGAGTCTACAGGGAAGGCAGCTAAGGCCCGCCAGAGAGTTAGGAGGAGAACCAGGAGGGGCCGTTGGTATCTCCTGACCAGAGCAGGAGAGAGTTCAAGAAAGGAGGAGGGTCCACTCTGCCAGATCCCGGCAAGATGGTCAGGACTGAGAAGTGTCTGGAGTGTTCAGTGCCAACTCCTCACCGGTGTCCTTGGGGAGAACAGTTTCGGGGAAGCTGTATGGCTGGGAGTTCAGAAAGCATATGGTTATGGTGTGAGTGAGAGTTGAGGAAGCAGACTTCTTCTTTTAAGGAGTTCGGCTGGGAGGGAGGAGAAATACAGAGTAATCACCAAAAGGGGGTAGAGCTTGAGGGAGGTGTTCTTTTGTTTGAGATGGGTTGGATTGTGTCAAGATGCAGAGTTCACCTTAACATGGCTTTGGCATTCCAAGGGGAATAGAAACACCAGCACACTGACTGTGAGGCCAGATAACTATATTTCCACACATTTTTCAGTGACGACAAGTCTCGTGACTAGGAAAAACAGACATGCAAATAATCAGAGCACTGCTGAGCATCTGATTTTAATAAGAAATCATCAAGTTGTGTAGCTCTCAGCACCCGGCTGGATCACAGTTCTCTTTGTACGACTGGAAAACTCAGTTTCTTTAGAAAAAGGACGAGCACGGACAGGCATGGAATCTTTTACCCTCGTATCCATCGTGACCCACAAAGGGAACATCTAGGGGTTAGAAGGCAAAGTAGACTTAGAGGCCCTATATATTTTTTTAAGAGTTTTTTTCTTCTGTTTTTATTTTTTTAAATGAATTTATTTATATTTATTTATTTGTTTATTTATTTATTTAGGCTATGTTGGGTCTTCGTTGCTGCTCGCGGGCTTTCTCTCGTTGCAGCGAGTGGGGGCTACTCTTTGTGTTGGTGCACGAGCTTCTCACTGCGGTGGCTTCTCTTGTTGCTCAACATGGCTCTAGGCACGTGGGCTTCAATAGTTGTGGCAGGAGCGCTCAGTAGTTGTGGCTCTCAGGCTCTAGAGCGCAGGCTCAGTAGTTGTGGCGCACGGGCTTAATTGCTCTGCGGCATGTGGGATCTTCCCGGACCAGGGCTCAAACCCACGTCCCCTGCGTTGGCAGGTGGATTCTGAACCACTGCGCCACCAGGGAAGTCTAGAGGCCCTATTTTTAAAGGAGATCTCTAGGAGGTACAGGCTAAAGGTTGTGGGAATTGGCACCCTCCTGGAGTGGGGATTGTAAAGATATCATTGTTACCTCTCAAAGTGAATGTTATCCAGCACTGTTTGCTTGCATGTCAAGACTATATGGTCCTTGATGACAGCGATCCTGCCTTTGCCTCTCTGTCCCCCAGCATTAAGTAGAGCACCTGAGGTAGTGGGTACCCGAATGCAGTGGCCAGCCAACCGTATTGCTGAGGTCCTCTGTTTAATAGGTCTGAAAGGGGAGAGGTAAGGACAGTGATTGAAGCATAAGCTGGAGGGTCCCATCCTTGGAAGGACTTGCCATCATCCACGATTGCTTTTCAGTTCGTCAGAGTTGTACACAGGTCACGTTATTTGGGCAGCACTGTTGCTTGGGTTATCTGTTGCTATGGGACAAAACACCCCAAAACTTAGTGGCTTAAAGCAACAAACTCAGTTGTATTATGTCCTGTGACTGGGCTCAGCTGGGTGGCTCCTCAGCTGGTGTCGCTTGGGGTCTCTCACGTGTTTGCAGACAGATGGGATTGGAGTCATTTGGAGACTAACCAGGCCAGGTGGAGCTAGGCCTCTGTCCTCCAGGTATTCTCAGTGCCAGTCCATGTGGTCTTTTCCCACGGTCTCTCCAGCAGGATGACTCAGGGCCCCCAAGAATGTGAAAGTAGAAGCTTCCAGGCCTGTTAAGACTCAAGTCCAGAATTGGCCCAGTGTCCCATCTGCAGTATTCTGTTGCTTAAAACAAGTCACAGGAGCAGCCCAGACTCATTGTTGGAGCAAACGAAACAAGGGTGTGAGTGCCAGGAGCATGGTTCATTGGGTGCCATTCTTGGAAGCCAGCTACCTGCATTGTTGAGGTCTAAGAAAACTGTGAGTGCTCCTCATTCCCTTCTTTCCAGGTAGACTGTGCTTTGACAATTTTATATTGACAACAACAACAGCAGTTGCTATAATCTGTTGGGTTTTCTGTGAATGTGACACATGCATGACCCTGTCCAGGCGTTATTACTTTACTTTCACAACAGACCTACATAGTGTTATTAAGCCCATTTGGCAGGTGAAGAAACTGAGGCTTAGGGCAGCTAAATACTTTCCAGTTAGAAATGGAAGAGTTGTAACTTGAACTTAACCTGGAATCTTATCACTTACGTTGCATTTCGGGTCCATGAGTGTGGGAACTCATAATTCAGATGCTTTAAAACGTATCGTTCATCTGCACTTAACAGTGATGTGACAGGACATTTTCCTTTTCTGACTTATCTCTAGAAAGCTGAAATGTGAAGGAAGAGAATCTCATCAATACGCACCGACCCTGGAGGTCATAACGTCTTTCTTGAATGCCCTTAGAGGCAGGGGTTAACAGCTTACCCATCTTTGTATCTCACAGTGTCTAGTTCAATGCCATGTACACCACAAGACACTTCCTGTTTGTTGAGTGGCTAAGAAAGAATAAATTGACACTGGCTGCAAACAAATACCATTCAAAACCATTACATTTATGTTTGCAGTGGAACAAGATGTCTTTCTGCTATTTGGTACATAGAAACAAAAGATGCATGGATTAGGTAAGCAGACAGTGACCATGCAGGCCTCTGGAGCAGGTGCTAGATTTAGGGCTAGACATTTGCAGAACTGATTCTGAAAGGACACAAGCCTTACAGCATTTGTCATAAGGTGTCTGCTTGGCCACTGACTTCCAAGATAGTCTGGAGTTCTATGTGAGGAGGTCGTGTGGACCAGTGGTTAGGGCACAGACCCCACAGCCTGACTGCTGAGTTATCTCAGGCAGGTTATTTGTACTCTCTGAGTTCAGTTCCCTCAGCTGAAATAGGAATAAAGCTGTGAGGGTGGAAAAAAAAGTTAGTTGTGGAAGCTCTTAGAATCATACCTTGTACATAGTAAATTTTTTGTAAGTTTTATCTACCATTATTTCTTTTCTAGAAATGCATTAAAAAGTAAAAAACATCCAAGAGGAACGAAAGACTTCTTATTTCATAGTTTCAGTTTTTGGGTGGTGTGTGTGTGTCTCAGATGACAATTGTGATGAGCTCCTCTTAGATTTTGGGAATGTTTATTTAGGTACTGGGTGTAAGAGTTTGCTTTTAGACACATCGTACAATCCCACAAAGCTGGAGTTTACGCCGTGTTTTCCTAGGTAACAACAAGTTAGGTCACTAAAGTATTTCCTCTTCTCTAAGAATTTACAATTAAGTGGACACACACAGTGGCCCCTGAGGAAGTGCTTCATCCTGGTTTTCCTTTGCTGCATTGTAGGCAAAAATACTGATGTATGAAGAGGTGTTCTTGGGGGAAAAGACAACGAGCATGTAATCTCCTGAAAATCAGACCTCTGTGGCAAGTCAGAATGCTCAAAAGTAGAGAAAGACGTAGGCAGGATACCATGTACTTTATTTTCCAAACCTGGGCATCTTTGACAGTAAAATGAGTTGCCATTACTATTTCTGCCAGGATAATAAGCATGAGGTGGGCCCGCGCCCGGCAAGGCAGGGAGAATGGAGACTCTAAAGCCACGTGGACATAAGTTGCAGACCCTGAGGCCAGTTCTGTTGTGCAAACACAGTAGAAGTGCCAGTTAACTTACAAAAGGCATAGTGGAAAGAGCCATCGGGACTGAGACTCATAAAAACATTCAAACAGCCCTCAACTGTCTGCCATTTCAGCTGAACCCATTAATGGTGGTTGAGTCCCTTAGCATCTTTACAGAAGTAAATTTCTTTGTTCCCAGCCCTCACATTGTGTCTCTGTCTCCCCTCCCGCACTTCTGCTGGGTGTCTTGATTGGAAATTTTGTCCCAGGGCCAGTTTCTTTGGCTAATCATGGATTCTGTCTTCCTTCGACACCTCTCCCCGCGGTTCTTGTCTGTGCCCCTGGTCAGCTCCCAGGCCAGCAAGCACGATGCCTTCCCCACCTCCAGGCCCTCCAGGAGCACACCTCACGCTCTGCTGCCGCCTCTCCCTGGACCAGGCCTGACGGCGAGTGCTCCACTGGCCCTGAGCGCTTTCCTGCTGGGCTCACCACCTTCTTCTTTCTTTATGCTTCTTCCTCAAGTGCCTTCCCTTCTCATTCTTCCCCTCCCCTTTCCTTCTGGGAGCACTCATTTGTCCTGTCTGAAGCTCTGATGTCTCCTGAGTCCATTACATTCATAGTCATTTGCCATTCTTAGTCATTTGCCAGCTCCATCGATACGGTGGCCGTGGACTCAGATCTCTGGTGGCAGGTTCAGCCTCTGCCCTGAGGCTATAGCCCTTGGCCGGACCTTCCCACCATCACCTAAATAAGTATGTGTGCACCAAATGCCTCATTTCTGCCCTAACAGGCTTCCAGTCGGAAGCACCCTGACTCTCTGAAATGAATCACCATTCACTTTGGGGACACTGGAAATCAAGCATCTATTTTAGTTCCTTATTCAGTCCAATTACAGTGTGCACTTTTCTCTCACGACTATCGCTTTAATGTATAACCACACCTCGTTTCATCATGCTTCGCTTTATTGCATGTTGAAGATGATGCATTTTCTGCAGGTTGAAGGTTTGTGGCTACCCTGTGTCCAGCAAGTCTATTGGCACCATTTTTAAAACAGCATTTGCTTACTTCCGGTCTCTGTGTCACACTTTGGTCATTTGTGCAATATTTCAAACTTTTTTATTATTTGTTACAGTGATCAGGGATCGACTCGCTGAAGAGTCAGATGATGGTTAGCAATAAAGTACCTTTAAAGTATGTATGTTGTTTCTTAGAATGCTCTTGCACACTTAATAGACTACAGTACAGTGTAAACATAACTTTTATATGCACTTGGAAACCAAAAAATTTATGTGGCTTGCTTGATTGTGATATTGGCTTGACTGCAGAGGTGTGGAACCGAACCACAGTGTCTCTGAAGTCTGCCTGTAGAGATTCATTTTCTGTGTTTCCCCAGAGTTCTTTGACCTTTTCCCTTGGACTTTATTCACTGTAAACACAATAATAACATACTACCACTAGTAATAACAGTAGTAGTAGGGGATAGTTGAGTGCCCACTGCATAGCAAGCAGATACTGAATGAACTTCGATATAGCTCTCACAGCCTTAACAGTGCTGGGCAGTTACTCCGAATATCTGTTTTATACATAAAGATAATAAGGCTTAGGGCTAGTAACTTCCCAGGGTCACTTGGCTGGCCAGTGGTAAAGCCCTAAACGATTTGAATGCAAGCCCATCTCACACCGAAGTCTTCTAGGCTTTGCTCGGAAATTTCACCGTTGCACGTGACGTGGAAGCAGAAAGAGTGAAAAGGTTAAGATGTATGTGTATCTAGGTAGACAGATATTAAACACACTTGAATTCAGAAAGCAGATCCCATTAAGAAAACAAAATAATATTGGAAGTGAGACTTGGTGTTCAATGATTAATGCTGGCATTTCTCAGGCAGAGAACGGTATCTCTATGATGTATATTAACTTGTCTTTTAAAAAAATGATTTCTTTTGTGTGTTGGTTGATTTGTGGTGGTGTTGGTTTCCTCCTAAAGTTGTAGGAGATAGAGGAATGACATTAGGCAGTGAATCAGTTATGACTTGGGGCTTGTTTGACTAAAACAAGTATCAAGTAACCTTAATAAGAAAATACACAGCCCACACATGAATCAGATTGTTTCTGAAGGTCAGTTTTAAAGGTCTTCCTTCTTCTTTTGGTTAGCCCAGGGGTGAGTTAGAGTGGGGGCAGTGCGTGAATAGAATATAAACTGTGTGAGGTATTCATGACATCATATGAATGAAAGCGAGCATTGTGTACCGAGAACCGGCCTTGAGTGGCAGTCTGACCTGGGGAGGGAGGACCTGGGTGATAACCTCAGATGCCACAGAGGACTTTCCTGTCTAGTCCCAGTGAGTTATAATTAAGCGATGCTCTGAGAGGTCTTTGTGGAGTACAAGTCAGAAAGGCGAGCTGATGATGTTCAGATGCAGATGTAATTTCGGCATAGAAGACTGTTGTAACATTTAGTCTATTTTTGTCCTCCAGTTAACCAAGCAGTGAGTTTCTAAGGAGAATGAATGTCTCTTCTGTGGCATAGCAACATCTTCGTGTCCTTGGAAAGGCTGCTTTGTTCCACAGTGCCAGGATTTATGTTCTCTGGCTTCTTGGGCGCCGTGAAAGGCTCTGAAATTGTAGGAAGCTGCCTCCTACCACTGCACCTGGTTGTCAAGGGTGCACGTGAAAAGGGCCTTTAAATGCTTTCCAGCCTCCGGGAAGGGGTTGTTTAATGAGGTAGTTTGAGCAGCATGGTAATTACAGTTCCAGGTGTTTCTATGAAGATTCTGTGAAGCAACTATGAACTGTCATTTTACAACATCATTTTATAATAATATAGTCCTAAGTGAAAAAAAAAAAAAGTTATACAGTTTCTCCACTGTAGCACAAAACTCTGTTTCATGCACGGACAACTGGAAAGATTTGTTAACAGAAAATTTGCCATTACAATGAGGATCATTCTTGCCTGCCTCATGAATGACTGAAACTTGATAGATTTGGGGCAGGTCGATATTCACAGAGATACTCATGATAATGGGCCTTCCAGGATGGCTGTAGTCACATCAGTTTCTGGTTGTTTTGTAAAGACAGCTGGGCTCTTGTGTGTTGAATGCTAATCGTAGATACATAAATACCTCTAAAAAGAGAAAGAGTCATGTTATGGTATTAGTCACAAACTGCCTCCCATGTAAGGTAATTAGCGTCATAAGCGTCATAATTTTGTATCTAGATTCTAAGTAAGAAAACTTGAGGTTTTTTTTTAAAATAAAAAGATTCCATTAAAGCTTGAAAATAGAAAATTCACCCTTCATCCGTGCATGCTTACAAATTATGATCATTTATGCATATCTGCTTACATTCATTCATAGTGACTTCACATAGATGAAATCAAAATATAAGTGCTACCGAACTCAACTTCGTGTGCCCGACACACAGTGAGGCCAAACAAACCAAAATGTCAGAGTTTGGAGCACAGGAAGGTTTATTGCAGGGCCATGCAAGGAGAATGGGTGGCTCGCCTCTCAAAACCCTGAACTCCTTTAGGGTTTCAGAAAAACATTTTTAAAGGGCAAGGTGAGGGAGGGGTGTGGTTGGTTGTTCCAAAATTCCTGGTGTAGGAATCCTTTGTTCTTTCAGCTGTATAAGTAGGTCCTGTAAACTTCCAACAAGACAAATACTGTCCTCTGTTCTGCAACTTTTTATCTCTATGTGAATGGAAAAGTGTTATATCCTTAAAGGTCACAGCCTTGAGAATGGGCTCTCCTGTATATTTCAGGCTATAAGCAACATTCTTAACTCAAAGCAAAAGCAATAGAATACAAAGGTTAAAGTAAACGAAACATCTAATATGGAGTCAGATTTGTTCTCCTCTATTACATAAATATAATTTGATCTCTCTCTCATTTTAATTTTTTAACTTACCGTTACATTGTAGTAGAACTCTTGCTCATAGCCAAGTCACCTTCCTAATGACTGTAAAATATTCCCTGGGTGTGTGTTGTTATAAATAACCCTGCCACAGACATCTGTGTTTGTAGCATTTCTTTCCTTTGTACTTTTGTCTTTAGGGTAGAGAATTGGTTCTGGAGCACATTGGGGGTAAATATTTTTTGGCCCTTGCATTCCAGAAAGGTTGTAATGTGATGTGGAGGGTAATGACTTCACCTGCAGCAGGGTTGGAATATAGGGATGTGTAGTGGTGTTAAGTTCTAAGTGTGGTCAGTGAGAAATCAAGCAGGGAGGAGTAGGCTGGGATGTCTAGGATATTCCAGCATGGGACAGTCTGTGCAGAGTGGCCCTTGGGGAAGCTCTTGTGATCTTTGGCCTCTATTTGGACTAACTTCTTCCTTTATGGTTAATTTTAAACTCCTGGTGTGAATGTTGCAATCCACTTGTAGTTGAACATTTTCCCCATCAAATGATTGAACTTCAGTGAGAGCCAGCTGGAAGATATCTAGATATCATTACCAGTATAAACTAGCAGAAACCATGACAGATGTATTATTTATAAATGGTCTCTGATAGTAGGATTAATAAGAAACAGAAAATACTCCAAGAAATTGTTGGAAGTTTCATAATAGTTCTTTATCTAAGGTGAATTGTATGAAAATTGGAATTCCTTCAACCAGTCACCCCATGAGTCTTTACTGAAGTTGAAATGATGCAGACTCGGAACCACAAGCAACTGGGAGTTACTAGACCGTCAATTTTGAGGCATGGGTAACAAGTACATGAGAGAGGAGGCTTAGAAGGGACCAGACCACAGGCCCCTTTTTGTTATATTAGGGATTCCAGACTTTATCCTATAGGCAGTGGGTCACCATTAAAAGGTTTTAAGCACAGTTCATATTTTCAGTGTAAAACAAATTGGCAAAGGAAATAACTAGCAAATCAAAGAAAAGTATAAATGTCCCATAAATATAAAAATATATCACTCTCACTCATAAATAAACACAAATTGACATGAGTGAGATACTACCATTTTTCGCTTGTGATTTTGGCAAAGATGAAAGAAATTGATGACCACACTGTGTCAGCAGGTGCAAGAGTAGGTTGGGAAACAGCCACTCCCATACACCGTTGCTGGAAGGATGAATCAGTGCAAGCTTTCTAGAGGACAGTTTGGCAAAAGTAATCAAAATTTTAAATGCACTTACCCTTGACCTTACAATTCATCCTCCTAACAGAGGATGGTGAGGCAGGAAGAACATTCCAGACAGAAGATGCCGCAAAGTTACAGATTTGAGGAGGAGCATGCCCAGAAGGAGTCATACATTTCCAGGGATTTAACCTACACGTGTGCTTGCAGTAAGATGGATGTGCAAGGTTGTTCATTACAGGTTGTGTATAATATCAGAAAACTGGAAACAAGACAAATGCCATCAGTGGAGGACTGGTTATATAAATCATGGTCTTTCTACACAAAGTGCCAGTGAACCACAAAAAAAAGCCTAAGGTAGATTCATATCTTCAGATACGGAGAGAACCTTAAGATGTACAGTTAAGTGTAAAAAGCCAGGTGAGGTACCGAACAGTAGGTGTATTATGATCTTATTCATGAAAATTTTATTTTTTTACTTCTATATTTCATCTTTTTAATTTTATTTTTAAATAAAAGTTATATATATTTAAGTTGTACAACATGATTTGATACACAAGTAATGAAATGATTATTTCAGTCAAGCTAATGAACATATCATCTACTCATATAGTTACCATTTTTCTGTGTGTGTGATGAGAGTGCCTAAAACTTACTCTTAGCAAATTTCCCTTAATAGTACTGTATTGAATACTGGATAGATTATATGTAGACATGTTGGTTTCTGAATAAAATTTTTTTCTGCAAAAATATGGAGGAAACATTTAGGAGTGTAGTGGGCTTTGGGGAACAGAACTGAGTCTTGTAGTTAGGTGAAGGAGGGCGTGGCATTTCATGTATTCCTTTCTTTGCCCTAAGTATGTGTTACTTTCGTGCAAAATAATTATAAAAGATGCGTTCTTACTGAATTTTAAACAGACATCATCTTTGCCTGATTTAATCTTAGTTCATCAACACGTATATCACTAATGTGCCATTTACTTATCTAAGCTCTTAACATTTATTAACTCATATTAATAATCACAGACCCATATAACACCAGAACTATTTTTATTCCCATTTTGCAGATGAGGGAACAAAGGTGCAGACAGGTTAAGCAGCAACTTGCCCAAAGGTCACACAGCTCTTAAAGAGTAGAAACAGAACTCGAACTCCAGTAGCCCGGCACCCCAGCCCACTATATACCTTTGTTCAATCATTTTAATTTGTCGACATTGAAACAGGAAGCTGTTTCCTAGAGTAAGGTCTTGGTAATATATACCATTACTTGTTACCAAATTGAAGTACTTTTTGTTTAGTCACTAAACAGTTTTATTTATTAAGAGACTGAGGTTGTTTCTGGCCTCTGTTCCAACAAGTGCCTCTTTTTCAGATGCAGAATTTGTTCAGCCTTCATCTGCCCACAATGAGGCCGTTATATAAAGTGGGAAGCCCCTCCTTCCTCTTTATCAACCCTGGTTTTGCTTTCCAAAAGGGAAATCCACAGAGTTATCCCTTCCAGGCATGCTGTGAGTCCCCACCAATGGGTTGGCTAGGACACACTCACATCTGTCTTCTGTCATCTCAAGCTGCAGGCTCCCAGCCTCAGGTTCCTGACTACCCCAATGCAGAAAGCTTTATAAGCTCAAGGTCATATGCCAAGGGGTCCTTTGGCTTTTCTGTCTACCTACATCAAGCTTGGAAAACAAAATATTGTAACTTAAGCTGGATCTGAAGCCAGGGTGATAAGATGAATCCAGCTAAAACTTTCACTCTTTTCAAACTTACGTCATGGAAATGACAGTAATATCTGATCAGGTAAACCTTCTTAGCAGTGGAGAATTTGAAAAAACAATGCAAGGGAACATCTTTCTTTTTTCTGACTGTCTGATGCTACTTAATGGCTCACGGTGCCCCATTGTTGTGTAGCTGAGGTTTCTTCTCCAAATTCCTTTGTTCAACAAATACCTACCCAAGATCTCCTAAATGCCAGGCTCAGGAAATTGAGAGCTAAATAAGACAAAAGTCTGCCTACACTGAACACACCCTAATGGAAGAAAGAGAACTGGCAACCAGTAATGCCAAGGCTGCCAAATTAGTGATCATGAGATAAACACAGAGTGTCTGGAAGCACAAAAGAGGTAGTTAGGTAGTTCCTTGATTGTCTTAATTCAGTTCCACTTGAGAATTACTGCATGGGGAAATGACCGGAAGTCTCCATTGGGAAATACTTGGGTTATTTCAGCCCTTTACCTGTGCGTGCAAGCATGCAACAGACACTTATGCAGCACCTAGAAATGCAAGCACTGGCAGCTATATGAAGACAGTATGATAGAGTTATTGCCCGTTGAGTTGTTCATCCTTCTAGTGGCTCAACATGTGGTCTTCTGTTTGTTCTGTGAGCATTCGTTTTGTACCTATTAAATGTTAAGCACTGAGTTAGGCCCTCGGACAGAAAGATGAAAAAATCCAGTTCCTACCCTTAGGGACTTGAGCCTGGCCCCACTGGTGCAAGAGGACAGACTTTAGTAGAGCACAGAGGAGCAAAGAAGATGGAGTAAGGTTCTATAAGGACTTTGGAATGGGCATTGAGGTTCTGTAAGAGAGAAGAGACATTCCAGGTACAGGAAGAATGCTGCAAAGTTATAGAGAGACAGGTCCAAAAGAAATGAAAAAAGAAGCTTGTGTCTTTTTTTTCAAAGAGTTTTTTTTTTTTTTAATTTATTCATTTTTGGCTGTGTTGGGTCTTCATTGCTGTGCACGGTCTTTCTCTAGTTGTGGCGAGCGGGGGCTATTCTTCGTTGCGGTGCGTGGGCTTCTCATTGCGGTGGCTTCTCTTGTTGCGGAGCACGGGCTCTAGGTACGTGGGCTTCAGTAGTTGCAGCATGCGGGCTCAGTAGTTGTGGCACATGTGATTAGTTGCTCCGCAGCATGTGGGGTCTTCCCGGACCAGGACTTGAACCCGTGTCCCCTGTATTGGCAGGA
>RJWK010033363.1:0-23186 GCA_004363435.1 Platanista minor | reverse complement strand
ACCTACTAGAGAATGGACTTGAGGATATGGGGAGGGGGAAGGGTAAGCTGTGATAAAGTGAGAGAGTGGCATGGACATATGTACACTACCAAACGTAAAATAGATAGCTAGTGGGAAGCAGCCGCATAGCACAGGGAGATCAGCTCAGTGCTTTGTGACCACCTGGATGGGTGGGATGGGGAGGGTGGGAGGGAGGGAGGGAGACGCAAGAGGGAAGAGATATGGGAACATAAGTATATGTGTAATTGATTCACTTTGTTATAAAGCAGAAACTAACACCATTGTAAAGCAGTTATACTCCAATAAAGATGTTAAAAAAAAAAAAAGTCAAAACTTATATCAATACTTTGGACACAAATTTGATAATTTTTTGCATGTTTATAACATTTTTCTTAAGAACCATCACCATTCACTCTGTATTCCAAGCTGGAAACACAAAACAAAACAAAACACCAATGTAATTCTAGACTTCCTTTTCTCTTACCCCTTAACCCAAACTTCTAAGTGGTTATCAAAGCTTGTTGATTCCAGCCCACGGATATTTCTGGAATTTGGCTACTATTGTCCCATCACACAGGGCCTGTCTTAGGCAAGTCCCTCACATGCCTCACACGTCTTGCCTAGGCTATCAGAAATGGCCTCCCACCAATTTTACAAATGTTGCTAAGGTTATCTTCCTAAACTTATACATTGAACTGTATAATTTCTCTACTAAAAGACCTTTCATATGACTTGGTGTGCCCATAAGATAGAGTCCAAAGTCTAATGCATGTCAGGCAAAGCCCTCTAGAATCCAGGTTTTCCCAGGTTTCTGAGTCCATATCCTTCACTAACCCATAAACAGTGCCCTCCACACCCACTGACCTTCTCACACTCCTTTTCTTATCATGCTTATTTACTGCTTTATGCTTTTACATGTATAGGCAGACCTCATTTTATTGTGCTTCCCTTTATTGTGCTTCACAATAAATGTTGCATTTTTTACAAATTGAAGGTTTATGGCCACCCTGCGTTGAGCAATTCTATTGGCACCATTTTGCAACAGCATCTGTGCACTTCATGTCTCTGTGCCACACTTTGGTAATACAGTGTTTCAAATTTTTTGTTATTCTTATATTTGTTATGGTGATCTGTGATCAGTGATCTTTGATGTTACTATTGTAGTTGTTTTGGTGCCCCAAGAGCTTTGCTCATGTAAGACAGCAAGCTGAATCCATAAATGTTGTATGTGTTTTGACTGCTCCACTGACCCACTGTTTCCCTGTCTCTCTCCCTCTCCTCAGGCCTCCCTATTCCCTGAGATACAACAATATTGAAATAAGGCCAATTAATAAACTCTCCGATGACCTCTAAGTATGTTTTTAAAAATTTTTTTAATTGAAGTATAGTTGATTTACAATGTTGTGTTAATTTCTGCTGTACAACAAAGTGATTCAGTTATACATATATATGTGTATGTGTGTGTATATATATATATATATATTCTTTTTTAGTATTTTTTATATTATGTTTATCATAGGATTTGAATATAGTTCTCTGTGCTATACAGTAGGACTTGATGTGCCTAAGTGTTTACGTGAAAGAAAAAAATTGCTTGTCTTTCACTTTAAATCAAAGCTAGAAATGATTAAGATTAGTGAGGAAGGCACGGTGACAACCAAGATAAGCTGAAAGCTAGGCCTCTTGCACCAAATAGTTGTCAGTGGAAAGGAGAAGTTCTTGAAGGAAATTAAAGTGCTACTCCAGTGAACACAAGAATGATGAAAAAAAGAAACAGTCTTATTGCTGATATGGAGAAAGATTTAGTGGTCTGGATACAAGAACAAACCAGCCCCAACAGTCAAAGTTTGATGCTGATCAAACCCCCTTAAGCCAAAACCTAATCCAGAGAAAGACGAACCCTCTTCAATTTCTGTGAAGGCTGAGAGAGATGAGGAATATGCAGAAGAAAAGTTTGAAGCTATTAGAGGTTGTTTCTTTAAGAAAAGAAACCATCTCCATAACATAAAAGTGCCACGGTGAAGCAGCACATGCTCATGTAGAGGCTGCAGGAAATTATCCAGAAGATTTAGCTCAGATAATGAAGGAAGGCAGCTACACTAAAGGACAAATTTTCAATGTAGATGAAATAACCTTATGTTGGAAAAAGATGGCCTCTAGGACTTTCATAGTTAGAGAGGAGAAGTCCATGCTTGGCTTCAAAGCTTCAAAGGACAAGCTGTCTTTTATTAGGAGCTAATGCACCTGGTGACTTTAAGTTGAAGCCAATGTTCATTTACCATTCAGAAAATCCTAGGCCCTTAAGAATTATGCTATATCTACTCTGTTTGTGCTCTATAAGTGGGACAACAAAGCGTGGATGACAGCACATGTATTTATCACATTGGTTTACTAAATATTTTAGGCCCACTGTTGAGACCTACAGCTCAGGAAAAAAGATACCTTTCAAAATGTTACTGCTCATTGACAATGCACCTGGTCACCCAAGAGCTGCAGCGGAGATGTGCAATGATATTAGTGTTATTTTTATGCCTATTAACACAGCTTCCATTCTGCAGCCCATGGACCAAGAAGTAATTTCGATTTTCAAGTCTTATGTAAGAAGTATATTTCATAAGATTATGGTTTTCATAGATAGTGATTCCTCTGATGGATCAGGGCAAAGTCAATTGAAAACCTTCTGGAAAGGATTCACCATTCTAGATGCCACTAAGAACATTCATGATTCATGGGAAGAGGTCAAAATATCAAAATTTACAGGAGTTTGGAAGAAGTTGTTTCCAACCCTCTTGCATGACTTTGAGGGGTTCAAGACTTCAGTAGAAGAAGTAATTGCTGATGTGGTGGAAATAGCAAGAGAACTAGAATTAGAAGTGGAGGCTGAAGATGTGACTGAATTGCTGCAATTTCATGAGGAGTTGCTTCTTATGGATAGCAAAAAAAAGTGGTTTCTTCAGATGGAAGCCACTCCTAGTGAAGATGCTGTGTAGATTGTTGAAATGACAACAAAAGGTATAGAATATTATATAAACTTAGGTGATAAAGCAGTGGCAGGGTTTGAGAGGACTGACTCCAATTTTGAAAGAAGTTCTACTGTGGGTAGAATGCTATCAAATATCATTGTATGCTACAGAGAAATCATTTATGAAGGAAAAGTCAGGGGATGCCATAAACTTCAGTGTTGTCTTATTTTAAGAAATTGTCACAGCCATCCCAGTCTTTAGCAACTATCACCCTGCAGTCAGCAACCATCACATCAAGGCAAGACCCTCCATCAGTGAAAAGATTATGACTCCTCGCTAAAGGTTCAGATGATGGTTAGTAATTTTAGCAATAAAGTATTTTTTAATTAAGGTATGTACATTTTTTTTCAGACATAATGCTATTTTACACTAAATAGACTACAGTATAGTCTTACATGCCCTGGGAAACCAAATAAATTGTGTTACTTGCTTTATTGAGATGGTCTGGAACCAAGCCCACAACGTCTTCAAGGTATGCCTGTAGTTCTATCGTACCTGAATGACTTTTCTGTTTCTCATCGCTGCTTACCCTTTACATTTTTACTTTGTGAAGTCATATCAAACTCTCAAAGAGCGTTTGTTGTTTTTTCCTCCATATTTCTAAATTACTATTCTTATCCCTCTTGAAGCATTTCTCTCACATAAGTATAATGATTTATTCACAATTGTCTCTACCTATTTGAAAGGTGTATTGTAGTCATCTTTGCACCCTTCATTGCTGAGTATTGAATGATTTCTCTAAAGCTGCACAGTTACTAAGTGTCTAGGCTGAGATTTAAACCCTGGTCTTCTAAGCCTATATCCAGACCCATTCCCATTAAAATGGGTTGCCATCCAGTTCAATATTCTCTTTCATTTTGGCTGTACTCTTAGTTCCCAAGTATTTTTTACAATCTGACTGTTCTTGCTCTTTCAACCAATCAAACATGACTTCTAATTCAACAGGATTATGTTCAGTGAGTTCATTGCAATGACGATATTTTGGAAAAGGTGAGGAAGTCACAAAAATTTAAGTCTTTCTTCTTATGTAGGTGCCAAGCTATAACTCACAACTTCTATTTCTGGTTACAATGTAGACATATAGATAATTATGCATTTTATTTATCAGAGTAATGAGCCATTTTTGAAATGAGGCACAGACACTGCTTGTGGCCACTTCCTTTTCTTACACATGTATTTTCTTCCATAATATGTGACTGAATGCTTTGGTTTAGTAGTTGGGTATTGTTGGGACTGTTAGCTGTTGGAGAAGGGGGGGACTAAGGGATGAATGGAAGGAATGGAGATGAAGGAGAGAATGGCATTATGTTTATGCTTTTTCTGGCCTCTTTTAATTTTTTTTTAACATCTTTATTGGAGTATAATTGCTTTACAATGGTGTGTTAGTTTCTGCTTTAAAACAAAGTTAATCAGCTATACATTTACATATGTCCCCATATCTCTTGCATCTCCCTCCCTCCCACCCTCCTTATCCCACTGCTCTAGGTGGTCACAAAGCACTAAGCTGATCTCCCTGTGCTATGTGGCTGCTTCCCACTAGCTATTTTTTACCATTGGTAGTGTATATATGTACATGCCACTCTCTCACTTTGTCCCAGCTTACACGTCCCCCTCCCCGTATCCTCAAGTCCATTCTCTAGTAGGTCTGCAACTTTATTCCCTTCTTACCCTTAGGTTCTTCAGACCATTGTTTTTTTTCTTTTCTCTTTTTTAGAGTCCATATATATGTGTTAGCATATAGTATTTTGTTCTTATCTTTCTGACTTACTTCACTCTGTATGACACTGTCTAGGTCCATCCACCTCACTACAAATAACTCAATTTTGTTTCTTTTTATGGCTGAGGAATAATCCATTGTATATATGTGCCACATCTTCTTTATCCATTCATGTATTGATGGACACTTAGGTTGCTTCCATGTCCTGGCAATTGTAAGTAGAGCTGCAATGAACATTTTGGTACATGACTCTTTTTGAATATGGTTTTCTTAGGGTATATGCCCAGTAGTGGGATTGCTGGGTCATATGGTTGTTCTATTTTTCGTTTTTTAAGGAACCTCCATACTGTTCTCCATAGTGGCTGTATCAACTTACATTCCCACCAACAGTGCAAGAGGGTTCCCTTTTCTCCACACCGTCTTCAGCATTTACAGTTTGTGATCATGGCCATTCTGACCAGTGTGAGTTGATATCTCATTGTAGTTTTGATTTGAATTTCTCTAATGATTAAAGATGTTGAGCATTCTTTCATGTGTTTTTTGGCAATCTGTATATCTTCTCTGGAGAAATGTCTATTTAGGTCTTCTGCCCATTTTTGGATTGGGTTGTTTGTTTTTTTGATATTGAGCTACATGAGTTGCTTGTAGGTTTTGCAGATTAATCCTTTGTCAGTTGCTTCATTTGCATATATTTTCTCCCATTCTGAGAGTTGTCCTTTCATCTTGTTTATGGTTTCCTTTGCTGTGCAAAAGTTTTTAAGTTTCATTAGGTCCCATTTGTTTATTTTTGTTTTTATTTCCATTTCTCTAGGAGATGGGTCAAAAAGGATCTTGCTGTGATTTATGTCATAGAGTGTTCTGCCTATGTTTTCCTCTAAGAGTTTGATGGTGTCTGGCCTTACATTTAAGTCTTTAATCCATTTGGAGTTTATTTTTGTATATGGTGTTAGGGAGTGTCCTAATTTCATTCTCTTACATGTAGCTGTCCAGTTTTCCCAGCAACACATATTGAAGAGGCTGTCTTTTCTCCACTGTATATTCTTGCCTCCTTTATCAAAGGTAAGGTGACCATATGTGCCTGGGTTTATCTCTGGGCTTTCTATCCTGTTCCATTGATCTATATTTATGTTTTTCTGCCAGTATCAAGCTGTCTTGATTACTGTAGCTTTGTAGTATAGTCTGACATCAGGGAGCCTGATTCCTCCAGCTCCGTTTTTCTTTCTCAAGATTGCTTTGGCTACTTGGGGTCTTTTGTGTTTCCATACAAATTGTGAAATTTTTTGTTCTAGTTCTGTGAAAAATGCCAGTGGTAGTTTGATAGGGATTACATTGAATCTGTAGATTGCTTTGGGTAGTAGAGTCATTTTCACAATGTTGATTCTTCCAATCCAAGAACATGGTATATCTCTCCGTTTGTATCATCTTTAATTTCTTTGATCAGTGTCTTATAATTTTCTGCATACAGTCTTTTGTCTCCTTAGGTAAGTTTATTCCTAGATTTTTTTTTTTTTCTTTTTGCGGTACACGGGCCTCTCACTGCTGTGGCCTACCCCATTGCAGAGAACAGGCTCCAGACGCGCAGGACTAGCAGCCAAGGCTCACGGGCCCAGGCACTCTGCAACATGTGAGATCCTCCCAGACCAGGGCACAAACCCGTGTCCCCTGCAGCGGCAGGCGGACTCTCAACCACTGTGCCACCAGGGAAGCCCTATTTCTAGATATTTTATTCTTTTTGTTTCAATGGTAAATGGGAGTGTTTTCATTTTCAGATTTTTCATCATTAGTATACAGGAATACAAGAGATTTCTGTGCATTAATTTTGTATCCTGCTACTTTACCAAATTCATTGATTACCTCTAGTGGTTTTCTGGTAGCCTCTTTAGGATGCTCTATGTATACTATCATGTCATCTGCAAACAGTGACAGCTTTACCTCTTCTTTTCCAATTTGGATTTGTTTTATTTCTTTTACTTCTCTGATTGCTGTGGCTAAAACTTCCAAGACTATGTGAATAATAGTGGTGAGAGTGGGCAACCTTGTCTTGTTCCTGATCTTAGTGGAAATGGTTTCAGTTTTTCTACATTGAGGACGACGTTGGCTGTGGGTTTGTCATATATGACTTTTATTATCTTGACGAAAGTTCCCTCTATGCCTACTTTCTGGAGGGTTTTTATCATAAATGGGTGTTGAATTTTGTCAAAAGCTTTCTCTGCATCTATTGAGATGATCATATGATTTTTCTCCTTCAATTTGCTAATATGGTGTATCACGTTGATTGGTTTGCATATATTGAAGAATCCTGGCATTCCTGGGATAAACCCCACTTGATCATCGTATATGATCCTAAAGAGATTTAGCTCTTCCCTAAATGTTTGATAGCATTGGCCTGTGAAGCCATCTGGTGCTGGGCTTTCATTTGTCAGAAGATTTTTAATTACAGTTTCAATTTCAGTGCTTGTGATTGGTCTGTTCATATTTTCTATTTCTTCCTGGTTCAGTCTTGGAAGGTTGTGCATTCCTAAGAATTTGCCCATTTCTTCCAGGTTATCCATTTTTTTTCATATAGTTGCTTGCAGTAATCTCGCATGATCCTTTGTATTTCTGCAGTGTCGGTTGTTACTTCTCCTTTTTCATTTCTAATTCTATTGATTTGAGTCTTCTCCCTTTTTTTCCTGATAAGTCTTGCTAATCAATTTTGTTTATCTTCTCAAAGAAACAGCTTTTAGTTTTATTGATCTTTGCTATCATTTCCTTCATTTCTTTTTCATTTATTTGAGATCTGATCTTTGCAATTTCTTTCCTTCTGCTAACTTTGAGGTTTATTTGTTCTTCTTTCTCTAATTGCTTTAGGTGTAAGGTTAGGTGGTTTATTTGAGATGCTTCTTGTTTCTTGAGGTAGGATTGTACTGCTACAAACTTCACTCTTAGAACTGCTTTTGCTGCAACCCATAGGTTTTGGGTCATCGTGTCTGCATTGTCATTTGTTTCTAGGTATTTTTTGATTTCCTCTTTGATTTCTTCAGTGATCGCTTGGTTATTAACTAGTGTGTTGCTTAGCCTCCATGTGCTTGTATTTCTTACAGGTTTTTTCCTGTAATTGATATCTAGTCTCATAGAGTTTTGGTTGGAAAAGATACGTGATATGATTTCAATTTTCTTAAATTTACCAAGACTTGATTTGTGACCCAAGATATGATCTATCCTGGAGAATGTTCCATGAGCACTTGAGAAGAGAGTGTATTCTGTTGTTTTAGGATGGAATGTCCTATAAATATCAATTAAGTTCATCTTGTTTAATGTATCATTTAAAGCTTGTATTTTCTTTTTTGTTTTCATTTTGGATGATCTGTCCATTGGTGAAACTGGGGTGTTAAAATCCCCTATGATGATTGTGTTACTGTCAATTTCCCATTTTATGGCTGTTATTATTTGCCTTATGTACTAAGGTGTTGCTATGTAGGGTGCATAAATATTTACAATTGTTATATATTCTTCTTGGATTGATCCTTTGATCATTATGTGTCCTTCTTTGTCTCTTGTTATAGTCTTTTTTATAAGATCTATTTTGTCTGCTATAAGAATTGCTACTCCATCTTTCTCTTGATTTCCATTTGCATGGAATATCTTTTTCCATCCCCTCACTTTCAGTCTGTATGTGTCCCTAGGTCTGAAGTGGGTCTCTTGTAGACAGCAGATATACGGGTCTTGTTTTTGTATCCATTCAGCCAGTCTATGTCTTTTGGTTGGAGCATTTAAACCATTTACATTTAAGGTAATTATCGATATGTATGTTCATATTACCATTTTCTTAATTGTTTTGGGTTTATTATTGTAAGTCTTTTCCTTCTCTTGTGTTTCCTGCCTAGAGAAGTTCCTTTAGCATTTGTTGTAAATCTGGGTTGGTGGTGCTTAATTCTCTTAGGTTTTGCTTGTCTGTAAATCTTTTAATTTCTCCATCAAATCTGAATGAGATCCTTGCTGGGTAGAGTATTCTTGGTTGTAGCTTTTTCTCCTTCATCACTTTAAATATGTCCTGCCACTGCCTTCTTGCTTGCAGACTTTCTGCTGAAAGATCAGCTGTTAACATTATGGGGATGCCCTTATGTTTTATTTGTTTTTGTTCCCTTGCTGCTTTTACTATTTGTTCTTTGTATTTAATTTTTGATAGTTTGATTAATATGTGTCTTGACATGTTTCTCCTTGAATTTATCCTGTATGGGACTCTCTGTGCTTCCTGGACTTGATTAACTATTTCCTCTCCCATAATAGGGAAGTTTTCAAATATAATCTCTTCAAATATTTTCTCAGTCCCTTTCTTTTTCTCTTCTTCTTCTGAGACCCCTATAATTCAAATGGTGGTCCATTTAATGTTGTCCCAGAGGTCTCTGAGACTCCCTCAATTCTTTTCATTCTTTTTTTTTTTATTCTGCTCTGCAGTAGTTATTTCCACTATTTTATCTTCCAGGTCACTTATCCATTCTTCTGCCTCAGTTATTCTGCTATTGATCCCTTCTAGAGGATTTTTAATTTCATTTATTGTGTTGTTCATCATTGTTTGTTTGCTCTTTAGTACTTCGAGGTCCTTGTTAAACGTTTCTTGTATTTTCTTCATTCTATTTTCAAGATTTTGGATCATCTATACTATCATTATTCTGAATTCTTTTTCAGGTAGATTGCCTATTTCCTCTTCATTTGTTAAGTCTGGTGGGTTTTTGCCCTGCTTCTTCATCTGCTGTGTGTTTCTCTGTCTTTTAATTTTGCTTACCTTACTGTGTTTGTGGTCTCCTTTTCACAGGCTGCAGGTGCGTAGTTTCTGTTGTTTTTGGTGTCTCTCCCCAGGGGCTAAGTTTGGTTCAGTGGGTTGTGGAGGTTTCCTGGTGGAAGGGACTAGTGCCTGTGTTCTGGTGCATGAGGCTGGATCTTGTCTTTCTGGAGGGCAGGTCCATGTCTGGTGGTGTGTTTTGGGGTGTCTGTGGCCTTATTATGATTTTAGGCAGCCTCTGTGCTAATGGATGGGGTTGTCTTCCTGTCTTGCTAGTTGTTTGGCATAAGGTGTCCTGAACTGTAGCTTGCTGGTCATTGAGTGGAGCTGGGTCTTGGCGTTGTGATGGAGATCTCTGGGAGATTTTCACCATTTGATATTACATGGAGCTGGGAGGTGTCTGGTGGACCAATGTCTTGAACTGGGCTTTCCCACCTCAGTGGCACAGCCCTGATGCCTGGCTGGAGCACCAAGAGCCTGTCTTCCACACAGCTCAGAATAAAAGGGAGAAAAAAAAAAAAGAAAGAAAGAAAAAAGAAGATAAAATAAAAAAGTTATTAATATAAAAAATAAAAAATAATTATTAAGAAAAAAAAATTTTTAATGAAAAAACAAAAAAAGCAGACAGACAGAACCCAGGAAAAATGGTAAAAGTAAAGCTATACAGACAAAATCACACACAGTAGCATAGACATACACACTCACAGAAAGAGAAAAAGGGAAAAATGAATATATCGTTGCTCCCAAAGTCCACCTCCTCAATTTAGGATGATTCGTTGTCTATTCAGGTATTCCACAGATGCAGGTTACATCAAGTTGATTGTGGAGCTTTAATCCGCTGCTCCTGAGGCTGCTGGGAGAGATTTCCCTTTCTCTTCTTTGTTTGCACAGCTCCCGGGGTTCAGCTTTGGATTTGGCCCCACCTCTGCGTGTATGTCGCCTGAGGGCGTCTGTTCTTCGCTCAGACGCTGAGAGAGGACGGGGTTAAAAGAGCAGCTAGTTCGGAGGCTCTGGCTCACTCAGGCCAGGGGGAGGGAAGCGTATGGAGTGTGGGGCGAGCCTGCAGTGGCAGAGGCTGGTGTGACTTTGCACCAGCCTCAGGCACACCATGCATTCTCCCTGGGAAGTTGTCCCTGGATCACAGGACCCTGGCAATGGCAGGCTGCACAGGCTCCCGGGAGGGGAGGTGTGGATAGTGACTTGTGCTTGCACACAGGCTTCTTGGTGGTGGCAGCAGCAGCCTTAGCGTCCCATGTCCATCTCTGGGGTCTGCGTTGATAGCCGCGGCTCGCGCCCGTCTCTGGAGCTCCTTTAAGTGGTGCTCTTAATCCCCTCTCCTCATGCACCAGGAAACAAAGAGGCAAGAAAACGTCTCTTGCCTCTTCGGCAGCTCCAGACCTTTTTCCGGACTCCCTCCCAGCTAGTCGTGGTGCACTAGCCCCCTTCAGGCTGTATTCACGCCACCAACCCCAGTCCTCTCCCTGGGATCTAAGCTCCAAAGCCCTAGCCTTAGCTCCCAGCCCCTACCCTCCCCGGCGGGGGAGCAGACAAGCCTCTCGGGCTGGTGAGTGCTGGTCGGCATCGATCCTCTGTGCGGAATGTCTCCGCTTTGCCCTCTGCACCCCTGTGGCTGTGCTCTCCTCTGCAGCTCGGAAGCTTCTCCCCTCCGCCACCTGCAGTCTCCACCCACGAAGGGGCTTCCTAGTGTGTGGAAACCTTTCCTCTTTCACAGCTCCCTCCCACTCTTACAGGTCCAATCCCTATTCTTTTGTCGCTCTTTTTTCTTTTTTCTTTTGCCTTATCCAGGCATGTGGGGAGTTTCTTGCTTTTTGTGAGGTCTGAGGTCTTCTGCCAGCATTCAGTAGGTGTTCTGTAGGAGCTGTTCCACATGTAGATGTATTTCTGATTTTTGTATTTCTGATTTCTGTATTTTGGGGGAGGAAGGTGATCTCCACGTCTTACTCTTCCACCATCTTGAAGCTCCTCAATTTTGTTTAAGACATACTGGATAGAGGCTAGAATGAGGTGGGGTTTTGTTTGTTTTTTTGTTTGTTTGTTTATTTATTTATTTATTTTTTGCGGTACGCGGGCCTCTCACTGTTGTGGCCTCTCCCGTTGAGGAGCACAGGCTCCGGACGTGCAGGCTCAGCGGCCATGGCTCACGGGCCCAGCCGCTCCGCGGCATGTGGGATCTTCCCGGACCGGGGCACGAACCCGTGTCCCCTGCATCAGCAGGCGGACTCTCAACCACTGCGCCACCAGGGAAGCCCTGTTTGTTTATTTTTTAAGTGTGGATTTATTTATATTCCTGGAATATGATACAAAACTAAAGATCTGGAAATATTTGGGTGAAATTTAACTATATTATATCCTATTATTTCTAAGAATATTTAAGTTGGAATAGATTTTAACCATATATGCCTTTACACCTAGAAAGAATATATATTTATCTTATATAAATTATATAATGTATGACATATAATATAATATTGTATACTATATGTATTCCTTTGAAATTTATAAATATGTATGTATATTTACAATTTTAATCAAATAAAATTTAGAAATATGTACATTATATCCGGATAGGCAGTGTAGGTATAGTAAATTAATTATCATCTTTTACTAACACCATGCACTTTTTTTTCCTAGAAGATGGTCTTTGAATCTAATATATATGCAATGACAGTGATTTCTTTTAATTCTCGGATTTTCAATTTCTTCACTTCTAAAATGAGAGAATGGAAACATTCTCTCTGGATTTGAACATCTCCTACTCTATCAACAAGTACTAAGACAATGGGAGAAAAATAAGAAACACACCTTTTTCTTTTACAAACTTTTGTGACATTTTAAGAATCCAAAGAGGACTGTGTGCCTTGTTAAACTTGCGATTGCAAGAATTGCAAATGCTTTTAGATTTGTTTTGGCATGACATATATTTTTTTTTACCAACTTTGACTACCCACTGAAGTCTAGACTCAAATTCTTCAACATTCATATTCACTGCCTGAGGAAAAATGCATGAGTAGAAAAGGGAATGAGAATATGGCATTTAATTATTAAATCAACACATGTGCATGACTTGCAGATGCTAGGTACAATTTAAATCTGGTTAAAGGAAACCAATCATCCATTCTCTGAATCTCTGAAAGTGTGCAAACATGCCTTTTACATTTGAAGGCTTTTGAAGACAACAGTTTAGTGTATAACTAATTAACTAACTAAAAATGAAAAAATTTCATTTTTGTTGGGCACACTATTTGCCCTTTTTCTTTTGAACTTTTCAAACAGTACTGTAGTATGACAGACATTTTCTTTTTATGGAGTCACATAGTGGTTATAGATCTTACACAAACTCATGAAGGATGGGAGAAAAATGTTAGCGGTTTTTCTTACCTTTCAATGTGCAAAGCTGCTGTATTTGATTCTTCTTTGTCTCACCTTAAAAAGCTTATAATTTCCTATGAGCTTTTTTAGCCACCAGTAACAGCTATAATTAAAGATATCACTTTACTGTGAGACTAAAATTATGCTAGGCACTATGCTGTGTATTATACATCCATTGTCTTTTCATATTCAAAGCAACCCTAAGAAGTCTATATTATTAGGGTACCTCTTTTGCAGATGTGGAGAAATTGTCAAAGTAATTTTCTAAGGTTGCTTATCCTGTAAATATTGTTGCCAAACAACAAAAAAGTGGACATGACTGTCCAATGCACCATTATTCATAATAGCTAAAACTTTACTGACCTCAAAGCTCATTCTCATAATTACCAAGCATAGGGCCTTGGAGTGCTTACCATGAATGCATTCATACATCCATATTTTGGTCTCTTCTAATGTATGGTTAAATGGAAAGGAATCTAATTTTCAATTGTAGTTGCAGAAAATGGAAGAAGTGTTCTTAATACTACATTAAAGTCAATTCAAGAAAAATATTCTTAGGTAATTTTCCAGCAGAGTTTTTTTTTTTCTTTAAATGCCAGAATCAGCTTTTCACGTGTCTAGTGGAACGTTCCTACTTTTTTTCCTTCCATGTCCATGGTTTCAAGAGTGAGAGTAATGTAAGAAAGCTTCAGTTGTGCTCAAAACTCTTGTTCTATGTGTATGGTTCTTTGGAACCTCCATAAAAGGCTAAAGAAGAATGAATACAGAACAGGAATGCATTTCTGTTTGATTTTTACAAGAGTCCACTCTACATGATCAATATACTTGAAAAACCCAGTTGACTTCTCAGGTAGCATTAGCATTTTTGGTAATGTTCATCTAGTTTCTATCTCCCATTGGGTTGAACAGAAACTATTCTGTAATATGGGCAAATATTATTTCAAAGCACATATTTGCTCAGGAATGATGAATAAATATACCACTAAGGGGGTATCTTTCTCTTTAAGCCAAATGAATGTAGCGTTGACTTAATGCAATGAAGACAATAAATTACACTTATGTTCTGAGTGATTTTCTCAGAGAATCCTCAGGAGCTTTACGAAAATTAAAAATTCTTAACTGCATCATCAAACATCAGTTACTTTGGTTTAGATTTTAAAACAGAAATTGATTTAGCATTTTAGATCTCCAGTGGGGATTGCTTCTGCATTCATGAGAGCTGCTGTTAGAGGAAGATATGCCACACAACCAACAGCTGCTGATCTAAGGCAAAGATTTTTATATTTTCCAGGAAATCACATAGATGCTCCCATAAAAACTGCAAGGCATTGACCAAACCAATCTTCGAGAGCTGAAGATGGGAATTTAGATACATGGTTATTAGTGCAGAGAGCAGTTTGTACCAGTGTTCTGGGACTGTCCTTATCCATCCTACTTATTTTTATTGCTACTACTTCTATAAAGCCACAAGTGCCCAGAATACTTTGAAGATGGTGTGAAAAACAATAAAAGAATATAACAGTTGCAAATTCAACCTTGTATTTGTAATGTCAACTATCTTACCTGTCCTAATCAGCTCAAAGTTAGATATGGAGCCAGATACAATAAAATATTGTAGACGTTAGTTTCAGTATTCCTAATCTCACAGAAATAATTGCACCTGACAGTTTGAGTAGCTTTTGTGAATGCTAAAGATTTTGGGGGGTAGTTCATGAAAAATAGAAAATGTTCTCTGTCTATTCCTCAGTACAAAAATATCTTTTTTTTTTTTTTTTTTTGTGGTACTCGGGCCTCTCACTGCTGTGGCCTGTCCCGTTGCAGAGCACAGGCTCTGGACGCGCAGGCTCAGCGACCATGGCTTACGGGCCCAGCCACTCCGCGGCATGTGGGATCTCCCCAGACCGGGGCACGAACCCGTGTCCCCTGCATCGGCAGGCGGACTCCCAATCACTGCACCACCAGGGAAGCCCAGTACAAAAATATCTTAACAAGAAATAGAAAAGAAGGCCCTTAAGACACCAGAATAGGAAGAGAAAAGATAGTATAAAAGAACCAATAAACACCAAAGAGCTTGTTATTCACATTCAAATGAAGCCAATCTTTCAAGTTATTAGGAAGAGAAAAGCAAAATGGTATGAATGTGGAAGATTTTTGGTGATGGAGTTGAATTTATTGATGTAGAATTAATATGATATATATGTACACATTATCTATTTCTAAATTTATTATGTATATATCTATAATGATGTCTTCAATTTCAACACACACACAAATGCACAGGAGAGAGAGAGGAAGACAGAAAAAAAGAGAGCAGAAACATAATGTGTGGTGTAGAAAGTGCTATTTTATTTAGGCCTAATCATTCATATAGGAACTAATTGGGTTATAATTGCCCAAGAGAGGGACTCTAATGATTCCTAGTGTATATTCCAAAGCAAAACAAATAAAGTGAGTGATTAGTTAATGCTTGTTAAGTAAAATGGGGATAAAAATTGCTGCTTAAATTCCTGTAAATCTAGTTATTTTTACACTAAGGTAAAAATTTTGGAAATGAATAGTATTTTCAATAAGTGGTGGTGGGGCAACTATATATCCACATGCAAAAGAATTAAATTGTATACCTATCATGTTATATACAAAAATTTACTCAAAATACATTAAAAAACCTAAATGTGAGAGCTAAAAGTATCAAATTCTTAAAAGAAAACATAGGTATAATTCTTCATGACCTTGGATTAGACAAGGAATTCTTAGATATGACACCAAAAGCACAAGTAACACAGGAAAAATATAAATTGCACATCATCAAATTAAAATTAAATTTTAGTTTAAATCAAAATTAAAATCTTTTTTTTTTTGCGGTACGCAGACCTCTCACTGCTGTGGCCTCTCCCGTTGCAGAGCACAAGCTCCAGACGCGCAGGCTCAGCGGCCGTGGCTCACGGGCCCAGCCGCTCCGCGGCATGTGGGATCTTCCCGCCGGGGCAAAAACCCGTGTGCCCTGAATCGGCAGGCGGACTCCCAACCACTGCGCCACCAGGGAAGCCCAGTACAAAAATATTTTGTGGTTCAAAACACACCTTCAAGTAATTGAAAAGGCAATACACAAAATGGGAGAAAAAGTTTGAAAATAAAACATCTGATAAGGTATCTAGAATATACAAAGGATTGCAACTCAATAATAGAAAGGCAAATATCACAATGTTTAAAAATGGAAAGCATCTGAATAGACATTTCTCCAAAGCAGTTATACAGATGGCCAATAAGAAAAAAGGAAAAGGTGACAAACATTATTAGCCATCAGGGAAATGCAAATTAAAACCACAGTAAGATATCCCTTCACCTTCAGGATGGATAAAATAAAAAAGACAGATGACAAGAAATGTTGTCGAAGATGTGGATAGATTCTAGACCTCATACACTGCTGGTGGAAATGCAAAATGCTGCAGCAGCTTTGCAAAACTATCTAGAAGATTCTGAGGTTAAACATAGAGTTACCATATAACCCAGCAACCCCACTTCTAGGTATATACACAAGAGAATGAGATGGTATGTCCACATAGAAATTTGGACATGAATGTTCATAGCACAAACATTCACAATAACCAAAAATGTGGTCAAAACCCAAATGTCTATCAACTGATGAATGGGTATATACAATATGCAATATCCACACAATGGAATATTATTTGGCAATAAAAATGAATGAAATATTGATACATGTTGCAGCATGAATGAATCTTATAATTTTAATGTCAGGTGAGAAAACCCATTACAAAAGACTGCATGTTGTATGATTCCTTTTATAAGACATTTTCAGATTAAGCAAATCTATAGAAACAAAATGTAAATGAACATTTTTCTGATACTGGGGAGAAGTGGGGAGTGGCTGCTAGAGGATGCAGGGTTTCTTTCTGGAGTGATTAAAAGGTTCTAAGTTGATTACAGTGTGTGGTTGCACAACTCTGGGAATATACTAAAAACACTGCATTGGGCACTTTAAATGTATGGTATATGAGTTATATCTCAATTATGCTGTTTAAAAATAAAACAATATAAACAAGTGTTGCAGATATTCCATCAACAGTTTGAATGGTCTCCTTTGTATGAGGAAAGCAAAATCAGATGTATAGTATGGAAAGATTATCAAAAGGTATTATTCTAGGAATAGAAATGTCGTTACAACAGAATTGTTCTGAGAGAAGTGTGCATATTTATCAAAAAGAAACACACTCTAAAATGTTAATCCACCCCTTCTTATTAAACAGGTTTATAATAAAAACAAAACAAATACAAGAAAAAAAAAGAAAACATTTTTGCACTGACACTAATCAACCTTAGCTAGTATTTCACAAACTTCTCATTCACCATCAGTGGGGCTGGTCACATTATTCAGAAGACTCAAAAAAATCTGTTACCACATGTAGAAAAAACAGTGCAGATGTGTCATGGTTCAAATGACTAGATCATAGAAGTTATCTTAAGATGTAATATACAGCATACTGGGAAACCTGATGGAATTCAGGGGTCAAAGAGCAAAACCAATTAGAAGAACACAGCAATAAAACAGATGACATGGTAAAAATTGTATAAAGTTGTAGGAAGCACAAAAACAGTAATTATAAAAGTAAGTTGTAGAGCACCACCCCCTTGACAGACCAACAGACAGACATACACACACACACACACACACACACACACACACACACACAAAGTGTAGCTGCTACTGGCAAGCTATAAAATACAATGAAGAAACATATTTTCCAGCACACTTATATGCATGAAAGACAATAACACTATCCCATCTGCAGTATGTTCTGTCATATTGCGATGTCGTAGCTATTCTGGATTTGGAGAGGGCTCCCTCTGCAGTTGCCCCCACAACCTGCCCCATAACACATTCTCCTGAGACAGAAGAAGTACAGGAGAACTCAAATAACATTCTCCTTCGTATACAGCAATATAGTGAAAAAGAAACAGCACATTGAGAAAAGTAGAAACGGACATGTTAGTAGATAATAAAGGACCGCAAGAATCAGAAGGTAAGTTTATATAAGCATCAAGTATAATATAATGTAATGGACTATGATATATTGTAATATATTGATTGCATCTGACAACTGTGGACACTTTTATAGTTTTCAAAGCATTTCCACCTTCTCATTAGATTCAGTCTCAACCTAGAGAGAAAAGCTGAGCATTTTACAAACAGAGCAAGGAAGGCTGAGACACGTTAAATTATGGGAGTAGGAGTGCACACTCATGAGGGAGGATGCCAGCGTGAAGCTAAAGCCATAGGAGGAAAACAGGGAGATGAAGTATTTTCTTAGAGCTTTTTTGCATCAGTACAAATTTGGCATCAATACAAATAGGAATACAAATAGAATCTTGCTCCAGTTCAAAGCACGTGTGTGTGTGTGTGTGTGTGTGTGTGTGTGTGTGTGTGTTTACTACATCATGATGCATAATTCATGATTAGTAAAAAACAAAATATATAGACCTCCCAGTTCCACCTACACACTTTTCCAACTTCATCAGTGGTTCCCCAGCCCAAGGCACCAGCCATCATCCCTTATAATCAAAGCCTCCTTTGAACTCTTTCCTTCACTCATTCTGCCTCTCATTTCAGTCTCTTTCCCAAACAGCAGTGTTTCCTTCAGTTTGTGAGTCAATTAGCATCTCTGTTTAAAATCACCCACAACCTTCCCATCTAACTCGGAGTCAAATCCAAAGTTCTTAAAGTGACCTAAAGTTTTAACGATCAGAGTCCCTGATAATGTTGTGACCTCAGTTCCTCTCACTGGCCAGATATGGTCCCCTCTAGTCAACTACTACTGGCCTCTGCCGTGCTCCTCTAACACATCCAGACTACTCCACCTCAGGACCTTTATAATAATCATTCCCTGTACCAAGAATTCTCCCCCTCCTTATATCCATCTAGGTTTCTCTCTCACTTCATCCCAGATGCTTTCCTGAGTGCCATACCTAAACACTAGACAAACAAAAACACCTCTCCTCTTTTTCTCTACTCTGTTGTTAATTATATTATTTATAATCATCTGAAATGATATATCATTAATTGATCTAGTATCAATCTCCTCCACTAGAATATGAGCTCCATGAAGGAAGGGCCTTGGTCTGTTTTGTTCACTACCTTAACCTCAACAACTATTGAGTTTTGAACAAAGTACAAATTAAATGAATATTTTTATTGACATGTAATCAACCTATAACACTATATTATTTTCTGGTGTACAACATAAGACACATGACATGATCATCACTGTAAGTTTAGTTAACATCCATCACCACGCATAGTTACAGATTTTTTTCTTGTGATAAGAACTTTTAACATCTCTCTTAGCAATTTTCAAATATGTAATAGAATATTATTATCTATAGTCACTATGATTTATTTATTGTATAACAGGACATTTGTACCTTTTGATCACCTTCACCCATTTCCTCTGCCCCTCACTCCCCACAATGGCCACTCCCAATCTGTCCTCTGTATCTATGAGCTTGGTTTTTGTTTTGTTTTTTCTAGATTCCACATAAAAGTGAGATTTTATGGTATTTGCCTTTCAACTTATTTCACTTAGTGTAATGACCTCAAGGCCCATCCATGTTGTTGAAAATGGCAAGATTTCCTTCCTTTTTATGGCCAATAGTACTCTCTTGTGTATGTATATAAATGAATATTTCTTGAATGAATGAATTATAAGTATAGCAGTGATATTATGTGTTATTCTACCCCTCACGATAACACTTACTGATAGACACATTCAGTCTCATTTTACAAGTAGACAAATGGAAGCTCAGAAAAATTAAGTTGCATGACCAAAAACCTATAGTTAACAAACTGTATAGCTCCGTTTTTGCTCAGATTTGATTCCTATATCCTTGCTACCTGTTTTAAGGTTGTTTAAGCCCTGAGGTTCCCTGGTGGTTCCCCATAGGCTGCCCTTATCATTAAGGGAAAGCCTGCTAGGGTTCCAGGTCCCATGGCCCCTATTTCAATCACGTGTCTGATGCATGTTTGTTTTATATATTGGGGTTTCATGTAAGATTTCATTTGACATACTTTTTAAAGATGCTTGTTCAAAGAACTGCTAAAAAAGACCATGTTGTAAATCACATTATATAATGTGTGGTATATAAACATATATGAATGAATGATTTAGTAGATAATTGTCATATTTATTTAGTACCTATGATGAGGTAAAGAATAATTCTGTTGTATTTTTTTCCCCCAGGGAATATTTGTTTTGCAAAACACTGCTCTTGGTGCTACAGGATGTGCAAAATTGAATAAAACATGCTTCCTTTCTTGAGTGCTTATATATGAAATACTAATGTAAAAAGAAGCATTAGATATGGCATTTACATTTTGTGATACACCTCAGAACAATTTAATTTGAAATCAGGATGTGGAACTCTTAACATCCTAGAGCACAGTCCTTTGAGGATTTTCAAAGGTGAAATATCTATGTATAATAAGTAAATGAAGGCTAATATTTATATTCAGAGGTCCACATTCTGCCACTTAGAACCTGCTGATTCATACTTCACAGATCCTTGTAACAAGCTTATCTATTTTTCTTCCCTCTCTCTTCTTTCTTTCTTTTTTTAAAGGTCTTTATTGAATTGTTACTATACTGCTTCTGTTTTATGTGTTGGTTTTTTGGTGGCAAGGCATGTGAGATCTTAGCTCCCAACCAAGGATCGAACCCATACCCACTGCTGTGGAAAGCAAAGTCTTAACCACTGGACTGCCATGAAAGTCCCCTTTCTTCCTCCCTCCCTCCCTTCCTTCTTTCTTTATTTCCTTCTTTTTTTCATAGTGTTCAGTACATTAGAAGGATTAAATTGAAAGTGGAGAGAAGACAGATTAATTAAATGCCTACATAATGCCATACAAGTAACATATGAGAGCTGATAACCTGGTAGTGAGAAAACTGAAAAAAAACCTTGACAAACTAGGAAAAGTACCATAAAACATAGTTTCTTCTAATCATATTGTGTAACAAAATTCATATACAACTCTCCTTTCAGATAGGGAGTCAACAGTTAAATGAATATGATTTACTAAGTGTTGAAGCTTAAACAGGAAATCTCAAGACTTAATTATTTTTCTTACAAATACGGGTATGATGTGCTGTAATTTTGTGGGCGTGTGTGAGTGTATATATTCTACTAATAAATTAAACCTTTCAAAGTAAATATTTCAAATCAGTCAAATAGTTTATTTGATAAATTAACTAGTTTATTATAAAGAGATAAACAGTATAGCACTTCAACATAATTCTTTAATGTTTTATTGTGTTGCTTTTATTTTCATGTTTTCTGGGTAACGCTTTAAAATAATGGCCTAGTTAAGGTAATTAATGTTGAATTACAGTGGAAATCCAATTGAATTACGTGTGACATTCACATTAATACTAAGTGAGTTCACTGTGATTAATGTGGTTAAATAGTTACCAGAGGAATTAATATTGATTAGGCAATTATTTTAAAGTGTTACTGTTTATTGCAATTTATGCCAACTTCTTTTTTCTTGAGTAAACCTTTCTTTATTGGCAGCTGTGTAATCACCCAGAAAGCCAGAATCGGAAGCACAAAGTTGTGTTTTGTTTCCTTACATTTAAAATGGCAAAATGTGAAACCTTCTCTTACTCTACCCTCTTTGGTAGTGGTTCCCAACATCCATGGTTTATAACAAGCTCTAAACCATTGCTTAGAACTTGCCCCAGATGCCGTATGCCCCTGGATCTTCTGTGTGGTTGCCTAAGTCTTACTTGTTCTTTAGGGCCTGTCTCAAGTCCCATCACCTACATGATGCTTTCTCTAGCTCCTCAGCTAAACTTAACATCATCCAGCACTTTACAAGTGCCAGAGCACTTGCATATCATTTGAGATTTGGAATAGAATACCCTAATAGCTGTTCACATTTTCATATGTACTTATATAAATACATCAAACATAAATATTTTCACCAATAGGAGTTTTTACAGAGATGGTATACTAATATACCAGTTGTAAAACGATCTGTAATTACACTACATCGTCATGTTCCGATCAGTCCTCTTAGATTGTGGAAAATAAGTGTAATTACTTTTGCTCTTATCAAGACCTGAGGGGAGCTGTACCATGAGAGTTTGGAGAGTGACCGTCGATGTAGGCTCCACACTCTGGATCTCTGAACAGAAAACGGGAGGCCCAAGAGCATATCTTTGAACCTTAAAAGGTTTTGTGAAAATGTATAATAAATAAGGTTCTCAGGTAGTTACAGGGGCATTTTTCAGATATTTTGGAAAATAAAATAAAACAAATAAATTACTGGGAATGAAACTGTAAAACATGGGATATTTTCATTCAGAAACATCTGGTTATCATATGTTAGCATAAATTCCTCTTTTTAATAAAACCTGTGAGTGAATCTTCTTTATCAATGGTGAGATCAGGGAAATGTTTCCTCAACAAGAGAAGAACATTCAGGAAAGGATTACCTGCTGTATTAGTCAAGGTTCTCCAGAAAAACAAAAACATGAAAATTATATATATGTGTGTGTGTGTGTGTGTGTGTGTATAGATATATATATAGAGAGAGAGGAAGAGAGAGAGAGAGAGAGGGAGATTATTTTAAGGAACTGGTTCATGTGATTGTAGGGAATAACAAAGTCCAAAAAACTTTGGCTCATGCCTGCAGGCAGGAGTTTATTCTGCAGTCTCCAGCAGAAATTCTTATTCTCCAGGAAATTTCAGTGTTTAGTCTAAAGGCTTTCAACTGATTGAGTGACACCCATTCATGTTATCAAGGATAATCACCTTTACTTAAAGTCAATTGATTGTAGATCCTAACCACATCTACATTGTGTCTTCACAGCAATATCTAGAGCCGTGTTTAATTGAATAACTAAATACTGTAGCCTAGCCAAGTTGACACATAAAACTAACTATCACGTATGCAATGGGAATATATCTTTCGTGTAGAAGACTCTTTCTTCCTTTTACTTTAATTTCCTTAATATAATTAATGAGTTTTAGATTATTTTCCAGTGCTTTCTTTTCTTTTTTTAACATCTTTATTGAAGTATAATTGCTTTACACTGGTATGTTAGTTTCTGCTTAATAGCAACGTAAATCAGCTATACATACACATATATCCCCACGTCTCTTCCCTCTTGCAACTCCCTCCCTCCCAACTTCCCTATCCCATCCCTCTAGGTGGTCAAAAAGCACCAAACTGATCTCCCTGTGCTATGTGTCTGCTTCCCACTAGCTATCAATTTTA
>RJWK010033362.1:7184-23286 GCA_004363435.1 Platanista minor | reverse complement strand
TCCCGGACCGGGGCACGAACCCGCGTCCCCTTCATCGGCAGGCGGACCCTCAACCACTGTGCCACCAGGGAAGCCCCCTCTTTTACTTTTAAAAACATTTTTTTTGTTGTTCTGAAACAGGCTTGGCAGAATTTGTAACAAAATCTTTTGAGCACACTGTAAAAGTAAATCTTCCTTTGTGTACTCCTAACTGATTTAGTTTGTAGTGACTGCGAAGACTGGAGCTGTTTTCAGGATTTGGGGAGAATTTCATGGATTTGAGGACAGCCTGTATTTTCGCACCAGACAGCCCTGGACATTCTTTTTAGGACAAAATCTTCCTATGGGAATACTCTGTAATCAGAAACTTTTTATTCTCTGTCCTTTTCATCATCACATGATAAAGGCTAGGGCTGCAAGCGAGGGATTGAATGGCAGTCAGCATGGGAACCCTGACAATGAAAACAGAAGCCCTTAAGTTAATAAACATTTAGGTATACCAAGAACTGGGCTTAGCTCTCAGGGAGTAGGTGGAAATACCAAAATGGATTTAACAGGATGTTTGTCCTTGTAGGCTACCTCTTCTAGATACATTTCATTTCGTTACATTTAATTTGTTTGTATTGATGATATTATTCTCAAAAATCTAACTCCTTTAAGGAAAAGTCTGATTTGGCAGAATAAATGGTGAGACCAATGTGAACATTGTTTGTTGATCCTTATTAATACAGATCTTCCCAAAGGTTAACCCATCAAATGGGTTAAAGTTGCTTGCAGCATTGATCCTTCCAGCCCCTGTGGAGGCTGGGTTAAAACTCCAGGCACTCACAGCCCCTGGGCTTGTCACCTCTCGCCTCAAACAGCCTTATCAAATTACCACAGTCTACTATACAAATATTATCATACTCTGTGTGTACTGACATCATTATGGACTCTGCTACCTTGTAATCTCTAATCATTTGATGTCAACAGACATGCAGAAGAATGAACGAAGGAAGTAGTGGGAGCCATTTGTATTCCCAAAAGACAGGACTCATACTCGCTCAAGAGGCTAATTTTGTGTACAAATCCTGAAGTTCTATCTACAGTATTGTCAAGTGTTGGACACAATAGTAGCAGCCCTTTTCCAACTTGTTTTTTTTTTTCCCCATAAAAGATGATCTGCTTGAGAATTGTTCTTCTTGATACCATGTAGATGACTCATGCATTTTAATTGCTGCAAGTTATACAGCAGAGTGTACCTCTCCATTTTATCCCACTATTGCTGGTCATATAGACTGTTATTTTTTTCACTATAGTTGCCAAGGCTCCTGTGTATAGCCATATACAAATATGCTGAAAACACTTCAGGGAAATTGTTTACATGTGTTGGGTGTACTCTCCTCCTGGGATATGTTTGGAAATGTGTCTGTGCAGCTTCTTCATACTGATATCTGGAGGACACTACTGGCAATTGATACCAGGGGGCCAGGGATGAGAACAAACAAGGGGGGAAAGCGGCTGGGGGTGGTGGTGGTGGGATGAATTGGGAGATTGGGATTGACATGTATACACTGACGTGTATAAAATGGATGACCAATAAGAACCTGCTGTATAAAAAAATTAAAAAAACATTTTTTTAATTAATATCCTACAAAAAATACCTGGTGCAATAATGAATTAGCCGTCCAAAACACCGATACCTCCCCTATGAATAAAGAGTGCTTAGGGTGTATGCTTAAAAGTAAAATTGCTAGGTGTGACGATTTAGTAGATTGGTGCTCAACTTCCATTTTAGATGTTCCCTTGTTTGCCTGACCATATCGCAAAATCTGGAAAGTTAGGGGTTCCCTTCAATCTGTCATAGCAGGCTTGTTTTAGATTTCCCGTCAGATATTCACATGGAAACTCGGAAGGGAAAAAGTGAGGTGAAGGCAAGGCTGTTCTGCTGATAATCAGGCACAGAGGCTTTTTATTTCTTTATTTTTCCAGCAACAGACAATGTCCCACTGTCCCACTGTCCAGATCTGGGATACAGGGCACACTTTTGCCTGTGAACTGCAGTTGTGTTATGGCCCTGGATCTGACAATTGTGGTGACAGCTTCTGACTCTGGGATGACAGCTATATGGTGGTATTCCATCCTGAGGCCCCAGTGTCCTCATTGTGGCAGGGATGGCAACATCCCAGGTGGGCCAGAGAGAGGGGCTGCCATGGAAATCATTCTCAAGGGCCCTGCACGGGGCTTGTTCCTTCAGCCTTTCTAACAATATGATATGCTCCTACCCTCCTGTCTTGAATTACTTTCTGTTTCCGATCTCTAGTTTTGTTTTCATTATATTCAACTGAAACATGGCTGATGCACTTGATTTTAGAAATTAGATATCTTAGTTTTTACTAAATTTTGCCATGCTGCTCTTCCAAATAACTAGATCAGTTTACACCACCACATATACGAGTCCCCGTTTCCCTAAGACCTCAAAGACTTTCGGGGTTGTCGGATCACACTACTTCTCCTTCTGCTCCTTTTTTTCATGGTCCTTATTATTATCTGTCAGCCTGACAATTGTAAAATAGCAAACTGCTGTCGCTATTTGAGTGTCCTGATTATTTGCTAACTGAGCACTTTTTCATGTTTACTATTTGCTTTACTTTTCTGATAAATGCCTGATGATTTCTCTAATCCCTTGTGCTATTGATTTGTTTATAAATTTCTATGTCAATATGTAGAAGTTCTTAGTATCCCTGCTGCCCCAGTCATTGGCTGGAAGCAGCCCAAGGAAGTGTGATCTGGGGATAATTCAGCAATAATTCCGAAACTCAGCAGCTGAGGTCCTTTGTCAGTTACACTCTGTGAGAAAAGGTCGGTGAGATGCATCCTTCCTTCTTGCACTGTTCAGGTCTGCTTCTTTACTCAGGCTTGGGAGCAGTTCCTCCACATCTTCTGTGGCTTTCTTTTCTGAGGGGAAACTCAGAAGAGGACAGTTAATGGGATGAATTAGAGGCCACATTGCTGCAAATGATCTCAGGCTGCAACTGAGCCTCTACAATACATTCTAAGTCCCCTTGTCCTCAGCTACCCCTGCATCAGGGCTGGGTGGCTCACCTGGGGGTGTGACCCAAACCTTCCTTGCTGAATGGTATGAAGCTCTGATAGCCCTTCTCTTTTCAGTTCTGGATGGCTGCCATTAACCACGCACAGCTTAATGTGGCAAGCAAGTACCAGGAGGTGCCCAAGCCCACAGCTACTGGGTTCACAGGTATTTCTCTTTGCCTCCATATTGCATAAAGGGACACTTATCTCATCCTGTTGACCAAGGTCAATTACACCTGCTAATATAATGACTCCCTTTTTGCCTGCCTTTCCCTGGGAACAAGGAGTCCAAAGTGCCTGGGTTAGCCTTTAGTTCAGTAGGATTCCTGTCTGTGTCCCTTAGCAAGAGTGTAACCCTTTGGGGACCAGAACCTCCAACCCTGAAGAGCCTCAAGTTATGGGGACAAAACTATGAGGTCCCCCTGTGAATCACTGGGAATGATGGTAAGCAGGACCACTCAGGCCTCCACCCCTTGGTTTCCAAACACACGAGTACTTCCTATGGGCACAGAGCACCTTATAGAGCAATCTTTGTTTTAATAAATGCACTGGGTTAGGAAGAGTGGCACCCATTCCTTTCTGGGTGTTTGCTTTGAATTGGCATTTCTGCTGCTCTTTTAGCGGTTCATCATAGTGTTCTATGAGTCCAGAAGCCTCTCAATGGCATCGTGTATGATATGACCCGTGACTCTCATAGGTGGGGGCCATTCCAGTACCACCTTCTCCTTCTGTGCTTCCTTCACTTCACATCAGTCCCTGATCGGATGAAGTGTGTGAAGTCATGTCTTTGGATCAGGTATGTCGTAAGCCCGCAGATAGCTGTGGGAGGGGAGGAAGAGAAAGCCCATACCCAGAACGTGTTTATTATCCATATGAGGTTGAACGGATGGTCTTTTCAGGACAAAAAGGGTTCAATGTAATCGACTTGTTCCCAACAGCCAGTTGGTCTCCTCAAGGAGCAGTGCCATACTGGGTGTTCAGCGTTGGTCTCTCTTACTGAAGAGTTAGGCATTCAGAGGTATCAGTAGATCTGCCTTGGTGAGAGAGTCTGCGTCGTTGGGCCCATTTACAGCCTCTGGCTTTGTTGTCATGACCACTCCGTTCATGTGCCCATCGTGCCACTCCTGGAGTGGATGATGACAAAGGATGGCTAAGGGTAACCGACTGGGTTACATTTTGCCTGTTTGGTTGTTCCGAGTCTCTCCCGTGGTGCATGCCTTCCAATAGGGGCTAACGTGTAACACAAGAATCACATTTTGTGCCCACTTCCATATGACCTACTCATGTCTTTATCTGGAGGATGACTCCAATCTTCTAGTTCTTTTCCTCCTAGGCCCTTAACACGACAGCTGAGGCCATTTCTTCTTCCAAAAAATTAGGCAATTGCTCATAGCTTAGCGCATTTGGAGAATTATCACTCTCAACTGTCTTTCAGGGCCACCTAGGAACGTGGGCCTGCAGTCGCTGCGCACGTTTTGTTTGCACTCACATACCAAGCTGAACTAGCCATAAACCAAGGCTGGCTGCTTCCCTCCTCCCTCAGCTGGAGGAAACCTCCTCGTGGCCATAGGTGCAAACTGACAGGCAGTGATGCAACTCTACAGGTGGTGTAGGGTCTGGTCTCTATATCGTGGATGTAATGTGTGCTCTCTGCTCCTGCTCAGGTTCATTTCCAGATGTGCATATGGACAGGTGCCGCTAGGCCTCTGTGACCTCATGACTTCATGAACCTGACAGAACCCAGCTCATAATGGGAAATTCCGAAGACATTGTCACTTTGTGTCCCTCATTCTAGTGCTCCAACACTAACAGGACCCAGTATGAAGTCAAAAGATGTTTATTTCTTAAAGAGCTTATAATTCTAGGTGGTCAATCACATGACCCCAGAATGCCAGGGGCCTGTATTGTGACTCTCCCACTAGACCTACCATAGTGCATCCTTTCCCTCCAACATCATAGCATTTGCTAGATTGTGTGGCCCAAGTGGTGGCACTGATTGCACTATGGCCTGGACCTGCTCCAGTGTCCTTTCTTACTCCAGGAAACCTTACAGTCTTTCATGTTTCCCAGTAATTATTCCTAGGTGTGGTTGTGTTGCCTGTAGACCCAAAGGGGTCTATCAGGCACTGTGTTTGTGGTGGAAGATGTGAGATGCAGCAATCTGTCTTTTACTTGGAAAGGAATATCATGGCACTCTTCTGATACTAGATCCCTCCAAATTGTACTAAAGTGTCCAGTCTCTGAATCTTGGAAGGTTTATTTTCCCTTCTCTGGGATGTGCATCTAACCAAGGACTAGAGAGCACTAGTCACTTCTTTCTCGTCTTGCCAACTCAGCATGATGTCTTTGGGGGTAATGAGGCAGCGTGGTGGTGGTGTTCAGATGCCCAGGTGGTCCGGATCTCTTAGGACTATATTATGACAGAAGGCAGGAGGCTTAATGTAGTCCTGAGCAGAATTGTAAATAAATATTGTTGACTGTCCCACATGAATACAAATTGTTTCTGACTGTCCCACATGAATACAAACTGTTTTCTAATCTGAATGGAAAAGAGCACATTTGCCAAGTCAGTGGCTGCACATCATGTACCTGAGACCTTATTAATCTATTAGTTTAACACCACATTGAGCACTGCAGCTACAACTGGGCCTACCACTTGATTAGGGCTCTCATAGAATGCAGCCATTCTCCAGGATCCTTCCAGTTTCTCAAGGTGCCACATCTTTGAGCTAAATAAAAATGTGAGAAAGCTTGAATCTTTTAGGTATTTAAAGGTTGAACTAACCTCTAACCATCCCCTCCAGAGTACAATAGTATTTTTTAAATAACTTATTCATGTGAAATTCACAAGACATAAAACTGTTTAAAAATGAATAACTAGGGACTTCCCTGGTGACACAGTGGTTAAGAATCTGCCTGCCAATGCAGGGGACATGGGTTCAATCCCTGATCCGCAGAGATCCCACATGCTGCGGAGCAACTAAACCCGTGCCGTGCACCACAACTACTGAGCCTGCACTCTAGAGCCCCCAAGCCGCAACTACTGAGCCCACATGCCACAGCTATTGAAGCCCACACTCCTAGAGCCTGCGCTCCACAAGAAGAGAAACCACCGCAATGAGAAGCCCCTGCACCACAACAAAGAGTAGCCCCCGCTCGCCGCAACTAGAGAAAGCCCACATGCAGCAACAAAGACCCAATACAGCCCAAAATAAATATAAATAATTAAAGAAATTTATTAAAAAAAGAAATGAATAACTAAGTGGCATTTGGTACAATGTTCTACTAAATGTTACAATGTCATGTAATCATTACCTCTATTTAGCTCCAAAACATTTCCATCTCTCCAGAGTAAAACCGTGTACACATTTCCCCCTTTCTCCAGCATCTGGCAAACAATAATCTATATTCCTTCTCTATGAATTTATCTATAATAGATATTTCATGTAAATAGAATTGTGTGATATGTGACGTTAGGTGTTGTAGGTTCATCCATGTAATAGCACGTGTCAGTACTTCATTCATTTTTATGGCTGAATAATAATTCCATTATATGTTTATAACATATTTTCTTTATCCATTCCTCCATTGATGGACATCGGGGCTATTTCTACCTTTTGGCTATTGTGAATAGTGCTGCTATGAACATGCATGTACATGTATTTGTTTGAGTTCCTGTTTTCAATTCTTTTGGGTACATACCTAGGAGTAGAATTGTGGGGTCATGTGGTAAATCTATCTTTAATTTTCTGAGGCACCAACAATCTTCCACTGCCACCGAACCATTTTGTTTTCTTATCAGCACATACAAGTTTCCATTTTCTCCCTTTCCTCACCAATGCTTGTATTTTCCACTTTTCTTATTCTAGCCATCCTAGTTGGTATGAAGTGGTATCTCATTATAGTTTTGATTTGCATTCCCTAATGACTAGTGATGTTGAGCATCTTTTCATGTGTTTACTGAGCCTCTGAATATCTTCTTTGGACCAATATCAATTCTAGTCCTTACTCCATTTTTAAATTTAATAATTTTTGTTGTTGAGTCATAAAGCTTCTTTGTATATTCTGAATACTAGACCTTTATCTGATATATGATTTGCCAATATTTTCTCCCATTCTCTAAGTTTTCCTTTCATTCTCTGTATGTTTTTTGATGCCCAAATATTTTATTTTATTTGAATGAGGTCCAATTTATCTATTTCTTTCTTTTTTTGTTCATGCTGTTAGTGTCATAGCTAACAAGGTCATTATTACTTTTGTGTTAACTTTAGCACTCAGCATAATGACTCAACATAGTAAAAGTCCTGCCCTAAGTTTCTCCAAACTTACTTAAAAACTTGGTTTATAAGTCTGTCATAAAATGTCATGGACTCACTTTAGTGATCATTACAACTTATGAATGTCCTTTAAATCACCTTCTTTATTGTTTAATATTAAAAGTAGGGCTTCCCTGGTGGCGCAGTGGTTGAGGGTCTGCCTGCCGATTCAGGGGACGTGGGTTCGTGCCCCGGTCTGGGAAGATCCCACATGCCGCGGAGTGGCTGGGCCCGTGAGCCATGGCCGCTGAGCCTGCACGTCCGGAGCCTGTGCTCCGCAACGGGAGGGGCCACAGCAGTAATAGGCCCACGTACCGCAAAAAAAAAAAAAAAAAAAGTAAATGAGTACATTGGCTCATCCCAATATATTTCTAAGTCCAAGAGTTTTTCAAAGAGATAATTGCAAGTTTCCAATTTGTCTGATTTACTAGAATTTTTAATCTTGGGGATAGAAATAGATTTAAGGTCTCACTGTCCAACTTCTATCAATGCAGAATTCCCTTTGACTCCTCATAGATGAACAGTCTATTTGAATTCTCCCAGTGACAAGTCAAACAGTACTTCAAAAGGGTCCCATTGTGTGGTTGGACAGCAATAATTGTTATAAAACTTTTCTTTAAAATGAGATAAAACCTCACATATTACAACTGTGCCCCCTTTGACCTAATTTTATTTTCTAAAGCTACAAAATAGGAGACTGTTCTTTCTTTCCTTTATGGTAGTGCCTCAGATGTGTAAACCTATACAGTCAATGGCTTGCCTATGTATCCAAGCTAAATAGTTACCATACCAGTAGCTCTTCCTCAGTCCTAATTTGGATTCTAGATATTTTGTCCTCCAAATCACCCTCCTCCAACAAAACTTTAGTTTGTCCATGTTCTTAAAATGTAGGAGTCAGGATAAGACTAATGCTCAACTGTGATCAAAGACAAACAAAGTAAATATTTCTACATCTTGATTTGATTAATGACACTCTGGTTGCTTACTCCTTTATAAGCCTCATTTAAATCAGGTCCCTTTCATCAACTGTCATTTGTTTTTGCAGAAGTAAAAATACCAGCCCCTAAGGAGAGCTCCAAATCTCTGCATGTGAATAAAGGTGATATTCTCCCATTATGAAGTGTATTATCAGGGATTCCAAGACCACACAGGAAAACTCACAATACCTTACAAGAAAACTGTATTATATTAACATCAGTCTGCCTAAAACATATCATATCTTCTCCTGAAATGAACCCTATTCAAGCATCAACTTCTAATTTTGTCTTTTATAATGTATTGGCTTATGCCCACTCCACATCTAGCAAGAGAATAAATTGTCACTACTCATATCCTCATGAGAATAAGTTGTCACTACTCATATCCGCATATTTTTTTCCATCCAGACTTTCTTTGTAGTACATAGGATGTGCATGTGTGTGTGAGTGACTGTGTATATGAGAGGAAGAAAGAGAAAGGAAGTGAGAAAATGAGTCAAAGTGTGGAGAAGAATTTAAATTCTATGTGTAATTAGAAACAGCTATAAAATGAGACTACTTGGAGTTTCAGCCAAATATCCCTCAAATTTTCAATATTTTGGTTCCTATCTAATTATATTTCTTTTAAAAACTAAGTGATTTTCGTAACTTTGTGACTTACTAAGTCGGTAACACTCAGTAAGTCTTGTAACTGACTAATTTCTTTATACTTAAGGATGTTTATAACCTGCCATAATACATAGAGACTTTGTGTGATGCACATGAAAGGGAGAGTAAATTTTCATACTACCTGCTCTCCTACTAAGTTTGATGTCCCCAAATTGTAGTTTGGTTTGATTTAATGTAATTCCTTGTAGAAATTTTGGAAGTATACCTTTGGATGAATAGTTATTTTTGATTCTTCCAGTTGAATATCAAATTGATAGTAAAAACAAATGCATACTTTTAGGAAGCCTTTTTAGCAAATTTAGACTTTTAAGAAAGATTTTAAACCTAAAGCATGGGTATGAGACCCACGGTTTTTCTTTTGAGATGAAACTTAGTTTCTACTTATATCATTACTTAAAAGACTTAAAAAAGAAAAAAGAGTTAACAGACTCTTGAATTCCCCCTTTCAGTACTGTTTACACACACACACACACACACACACACACACACAAAAACTAAGTGATTTTGTATTTTTTTCTATTTTTTTTTTACTATGGCAAAATACACAAACATAAAATTTCTCATCTTAACCATTTTAAAGTATATAGCTCAGTGGTATTAAATATGTTCGTAGTGTGTTACTATCACCACCAGCCATCTCCAAAATGCTTTTCATCTTGTGAAACTGCAGCTATACACCCATTAAACAATAACCCTCTCTTCCCCCTTTCCCCTCATCCCCTGGAAAAACACCATTCTACTTTCTATCTCTATGGCTTTGACTACTCTAAGGACCTCACATAAGTGGAACCATATTGTGTATGTGTGTGTGTGCATGCACACGCCTGGCTTATTTCACTTAGCGTAATGTTCTCAAAGTTCATACATGTCATAGCATATTGTACAATGTTCTTCCTTTTTAAGGCTAAATAATATTCCATCATATATATGTACCACATGTGCTTATGTATCTATCAATGAAAACTTGGGTTACTTCCACATTTTAGCTCTTGTGAATAATGCTGCTATGAACATTGGTGTACAAATATCTCACTGAGACTCTACTTTCAATTCTTTTGCATATATACCCAGAAATGGAATTGCTCGATCAGATGGGAATTTTATGTTTAATTTTTTCAGGAACCACCATGCTGTTTTCCATAGCGGCTGCACCATTTTACAAGCCAACCAACTGTACCCAGTTTCTCCACATCTTCACCAACACTTGTTATTTTCTGGTTTTTTGGTAGTAGACATCTTAATGGATTTTAGGCAGTATCTCGTAGTTTTTGTTTGCATTTCCCTAATGATTAATGGTGTAAGCAATTGATTTTCATGCTTATTTGGGATGAGGCCTGAGGCTTAACAGATGTGATTTCTGTCAAAGACATAAATGATAGTGTTGTTAGAATGTGAACTCATATGTCCTAAAGGAAATGTTAGCAGTCACTGTAATGATCTGTCAGGCAGCTTTGGTGGATTAATTTCCCAGAAATTCTCAGATGCAGGAACAATTGTTTCTGGTTGTTTGTCCTTATCTCAAAAAGACTTGAAGTTACTTACTCCAATTTCTTGTGAGCATGTTCAGAATGAATCAGCATTTGAGTAATGTATATCATCATCAGTATAAAATAATAAAGAATAGAGAGAAAACCAGCTTAGGACAGTTTAAAGCTAATTTTCTGTATGGGTGTGATAAGAAGCAGAAGGAGTTCTTCTTGTGTGATATATCAAGGTGATAATGTGCTCCATTATGGCAATTTGTTTTATATTTCTTAAAATAGATATAACTGAGGAAATGACAGATGGAGGTCAGGAAAAAATTCATTAAGTCCTTCACCTTATATTCATAAATCAGTGACTTGGTCCCAGAGAGTTGGCTAAAAATATACTTCTCTTTCAGATGAAGGAGATTATGTTGTGAAAAGAAGAATGTGTTGACTGAATCACTGAGAATATCATCTCTTGTCATTAACATGATAGTACAGCATTACACAGAGCACAAGGAAAGTGATTTTTTTTCGTTCACTTGTACTTTTCCAGTAACACACAGATCTCTCTCTCTCTCTCTCTCTCTGTCTCTCTCTCTCTCTCTCTCTCTCTCACACACACACACACACACACACACACACACAGATTTCCATTTTGTAGATGAAACCATGTGAGTTTATAGTCAGAAAAATAATTGGGGTAGGCTAAATGTTTGGCCCTGGGAGGGTGAGTTCTTAAGGAAGAAATGATTTAAATAAAAATGCACCAGCTATTTTCATGGGGGAAGAATTAGAAAAAATATCCAGAAGAGATTATGTTGAAACAATACTAGGGCCTGAAAAAAATAGACTTTAGATGTTTTTCATTCTAAGAAGCCAATATCAGCATCAACTCCCAAAAGGGATCTGTGTGTGAAATGACAATCTTGGGTTGAGAATGCAATCTTTAAAGTTCAATGTGAAATACTGATTTTTTAAAAAATATTTCCTTTTGAAATAAAACTGTAACCTTTCAAACTTAAAATCAGGTACAACCTAAACTATAATGAAGGTATTTAGCGTGTCAGGAAACAAGAAGAAAGAGTTCAAATGTCAAGGTAGCATTGAATTTCTAGTGAAATTTGCACTCTTGCTTCTATTTTATTTTTATTGCATTCCATAAGCATCACCAGAAAAAAAAAATTCCTTTAAAGAAATACATTCTACAGCTTATCACTCAAGTCTGAGAAAACTCGTTTAATGCTTTTGTTGGCCATGATACTGAAAATAAGTCTTGATTGAAGCCAGCACAGTCATATACTGAAGTACACAAATAGACACGTTTGCTGGGTTTATTCTCCAGCCTTGCTGCCAGAATGCAAATGAGCTTTTGCAGGCCCAGTTTCAAGTTGTCAAGTGACAAAGTGGGGAGGGGGGCAGGAAAAACAATCAGTTGAGTTAACCTAGCACAGAAGTCTACAGATTATTTATATTTTAAGAAACTGAAAACAATGTGTGTTTTGTAGGCAACTTGAAAGATCAGTGCCTGAAATGCTCCTTAATATTATGTAAACGAATGGACCCTAATTAATTGTAGAGAAGGCAGGCACCATACCTGTTAAGAGTGAAGTTGTTTTCCTTTCAAATAAATGAATTGGGTGCAGATGACAGGAATCCTTTTGCAGCTGCAGGTAGCATTTATATATTACTTACAGGATGATGACAGATCGGCATTGTGATTTCAAATGCCAAGTAGGGATCTGTATACCTATTCTTTCTATTGTGACTCCAGAATCCTAGGGATTCAAGGGTAGTTAAGTAGGCAAGTTGTACTCTCATTTTATCCCTAGCATTTTGTGGCTTGTAAGGGTATAGGATGTCCTCATCATTGTTTTTGGTTCACTTAGATAAATTAAGACCAATTTAGTACCAATTATCATAGAGCCATTAATTCAGTAAATCAAAATTATTAACATAAATTATTTTGATTCTTGATCCAACCCTGACATAAATATTGGGAAATTAACTTGTTTTTTAGCTACTCAATGTTGACTGAGGATCCAAGGATGGTTAATAATGTGTCTATGATTAAAAGGAAGGGAAAGTTGAGTTATGAAGGGTTCAGTGGAGGAGACCTAACTATATGAAACTTCAAAGAAGGACATACTAGCTTCAGGCAAAATGGAAAAGGATGTCTTTTATAAGATAAAGGAACTCTGAAAATAACAGATGCCTTTGAGGTTACCTAGCATGTACAAGCATCAAGACTTTTTTAGTAATTAAAAAAAATACTTGAATATGAACAGAAGAGTCAGAGGAAAGTAAAATGATTTGGTATGGTTTGGAACAGCAGATGTTCACCAACTGGCAGCAAGAAGTTAAGGCAATTGGAAAGATATGAGAATAAAAGAGAATAGGTTAATTTGTTTGACATGAAATACAAGAAAGATAACTTTAATTTTTGCAATTTTAGATGAGATCAGTGATTTTGCAGAAATAAGATGCAGGTTTTGTGGAGAAGCATTAAAGAGAAGATAACTTTCTGAGATTTTTATGAAATGAGAAATCAGAAAACAGGATTTGGCAATGCATTGGAAGTATAGGATGCTTTGAAGACATTTTCTGCTTTTAGCTGATTTATGTTTATATTACAGCTAAATACAAAATGTTGGCTAAAATCTGTGGCAGAAAATAACAAAGAACAGACTATTAAGTAAGACTTTGTTTTTGCCCAATCTTTTAAATAGTTTCCATTTATTTATTAAAAATGTATCTATTACCTTAAGTCCATTTCTGATCAGGAATAAACAAAATTACATAGTTTGTTACATGAACTCATAATTACCTAGCACATCCATACTGTGTAATCTGGGGTTTCACTCCATTAGTAAATATGCCTTATAACTGTGCAGTCCATGTAGTTCCAGTAGAAATGTTTGAATAATAGGTTTGCCCTCCTGAGTTTACTATCTTGGCTTTGGTTAATAGTCATATTGTATTTGTTGAATAAGGGTCTTAATGCAGGTACTTTTTAAAAATTTTTTTGTCAGACTCATCTTCTCACCCCTAGTCTGTAATGAAATAAACATATCACAAATAAAATTTACTGCAGAGTACATGCCCATTAAGTTGCATTGACGAATACACAAAATGCACTAACTAAACAAGATACAGATGTGAGAAATTCCTTTATAGATTATACTCTGCGTTTATGTACATGCATACACACACATACCTACATACTTACGTTTAAATGTGAAGACTGACATCCTAAAAATACTTTTCCTTCTCACAGTAAACCAAGTTATACTACTTTGTTAAGCAAAAGCATGAAATTATTCTCATCTTATGCATTGCCATCTGGCATACTTGTACTACTTTTTTGTGAATCACAGAAAAAGCAATTCAAAACCAGACATTAAATAGACTCATAAGTAATTATCAACATATTAAGTAGTTTTTGAAGACAGGTTTGAACACATACATTCCAACAGGATTTTCTTAGTTTGATAGCCACAAGCTTTTTAATTGAGAAAAATATTTGATAATATTATTGTAAAATAATTTGGCAAACTTTCTATGTACATCTGCTTCAAGAGTCTTATAACATGCTACATTACAAAAGTCGTTCTGTTCTGTGATTCAGACTCATCTCCTTTTCTTCGATATTTTTCATGTTTTATTAATGGGGAAGGAATCCTCATAATGAAGGAAGTTTCTTTATCCTGAAAACACGCAGATTTTGTTTTGCCTTACAGATCTAAGGATTCTACAGATTTGGAAGCATGGTGGTGGAGCTAATCTGTTATTTGTGGACCAGGTTTCTTGTCAAGGGGGCCACTAAGATACTCTCCCATTAGCTTTTGTGAAAGCAAGGTAATGATGTCACAAGAAAACCGATTCCATTTTGTTACATTTCTAGCCTTGAGAAATATACCTTTATACTTACCCAAAACAGATGCCCCTTCTAGCACAACTACTCTGGAGGAGTTTGTAATTCCACATGGAAGCCATTTGTAATTCTGGCCACACTAGCTTACAGGTCACTGATCCTCTTTAAATGTGGTTCTTGGACCCAACAGAATACTCCAAATATGGCCAGACCAAGTCAAAGTATAGAGGAGTTTTCACTGTCAATTTTCCTAATAGAAATATTACAATAATTCACAGACTACATTTGTCTTGTCAGGAGCCATTACAAACTGTTGCCTAAAACTGATCTTGAGTCATTAAGATCATGAATATTTATTAATTTTTTGTCTCCTCAGATATTTATTCCTAAACGTAGACATTATATTTAACCCTATTAGATCCCATTCTATTAGCTGTTTCTGATTTTAACTATTAGAAAATCTTCCTTTAACAGCCCCTTAATTTTTATGACCATAAAAATAAAACAACTTATAGTACAGAAAAAGTGTAAAAGGTAGGAAAAATAAAATATATATAATGCCCAAGCCATCACCATTGCAATTATATGTGTAACAGTTTTATATGCTGCTTTTTTCACTTAAAATTACCTTATGGGTATTTATGGCATTTTTAATGTTCTTTTGAAATGTGATCTCTAGGAAGGGCTGAATAATATTTGACAGTATGAGTATATTATATTTAATTAAATAGTAGAGGGCTTCCCTGGTGGCGCAGTAGTTAAGAATCCGCCTGCCAATGCAGAGGACACGGGTTCGAGCCCTGGTCCGGGAAGATCTCACATGCTGCGGTGCAAGCAACTAAGCCCACGAGCCACAACTACTGAGCCTGTGCTCTAGAGCCCGTGAGCCACAGCTACTGAAGCTCACACACCTAGAGCCTGTGCTCTGCAACAAGAGAAGCCACCGCAATGAGAAGCCCGCACACCACAGCTAAGAGTAGCCCCCACTCACCGCAACTAGAGAAAGTCCCGGAGCAGCAACAAAGATCCAACACAGCCAAAAATAAATAAATAAATAGTAGGTAATTATTGAGTATACTTGTCCATTTTTTATATTGCATACAATATTTACTGTGTTTCTTAATAACTATGGAATCAGTTATTGGACATAGAATTCTTGGATCAAAACGTATGGATATTCAAGGGAAATCTTGATGCATATTTCCAAATTGAAATTCATTTTCAAAGTACTGTTTTACATCCCCCATAATGTCCTTTATATTTATATAATAAACATTTATACGTATGTATACACCTGTGCGTGCATATATATGTTTGTATGTGTATATATACTTATATATGTGTCCATACTTGTGTGTGTGTGTGTGTGTGTGTGTGTGTGTGTGTATGTATATATATAGACTCGAGAGCATGGAAAGAAAGAACAAACCTGGGAAGGTTATACTATGAATTATCATGACCTATCTTATATCTGACTCTTAACTGTGGGGTTGAAGCTGGTATGTAGGGGTACATGGCAGCATCAGACTAGTCCAAGAATTTATACCTTGGTGTGTGTGATATAAAAGTACTATTATGTTCGTGCCCCGGTCCGGGAAGATCCCACATGCCACGGAACGGCTAGGCCCGTGAGCCATGGCCTCTGAGCCTGCGCGTCCAGAGCCTGTGCTCCGCAACTGGAGAGGCCACAACAGTGAGAGGCCCGCGTACTGCAAAAAAAAGAAAAAAAAAAAAAAAAAAAAAAAAAAA
>RJWK010033361.1:0-23187 GCA_004363435.1 Platanista minor | reverse complement strand
AGGCATAGAGGGAACGTTCCTCAACATAATAAAGACCATATATGACAAACCCACAGCCAACATCGTCCTCAATGGTGAAAAACTGAAAGCATTTCCACTAAGATCAGGAACAAGACAAGGTTGCCCACTCTCACCACTCTTATTCAACATAGTCTTGGAAGTTTTAGCCACAGCAATCAGAGAAGAAAAGGAAATAAAAAGAATCCAAATCAGAAAAGAAGAAGTAAAGCTGTCACTGTTTGCAGATGACATGATACTATACATAGAGAATCCTAAAGATGCTACCAGAAAACTGCTAGAGGTAATCAATGAATTTGGTAAAGTAGCAGGATACAAAATTAATGGACAGAAATCTCTGGCATTCCTATACACTAATGATGAAAAATCTGAAAGTGAAATCAAGAAAACACTCCCATTTACCATTGCAACAAAAAGAATAAAATATCTAGGAATAAACCTACCTAAGGAGACAAAAGACCTGTTTGCAGAGAATTTTAAGACACTGATGAAAGATATTAAAGATGATACAAATAGATGGAGGGATACACCATGTTCTTGGATTGGAAGAATCAACATTGTGAAAATGTCCATCATCAGATGAATGGATAAAGAAGATGTGGCACATATATACAATGGAATATTACTCAGCCATAAAAGGAAACGAAATGGAGATATTCGTAATGAGGTGGATGGACCTAGAGTCTGTCATACAGAGTGAAGTAAGTCAGAAAGAAAGACAAATACCGTATGCTAACACATATATATGGAATCTAAGAATAAAAGAAGTGTCGTGAAGGGCCTGGGGGCAGGACAGGAATAAAGACACAGACCTACTAGAGAATGGACTTGAGGATATGGGAAGGGGAAAGGGGAAGCTGTGATAAAGTGGGAGAGTGGCATGGACATATGTACACTACCAAACGTGAAATAGATAGCTAGTGGGAAGCAGCCACATAGCACAGGGAGATCAGCTCGGTGCTTTGTGATCACCTGGATGGGTGGGATGGGGAGGGTGGGAAGGAGGGGGATGCAAGAGGGTGGAGATACGGGAACATATGTGTATGTATAATTGATTCACTTTGTTATAAAGCAGAAACTAACACCATTGATTTATGAAATCAGATCAAAGGGATGTTCCCAATGTCATTTTTCTTCAGGCTGCAAATGTGAAGCAATAATCCTTGTACTAAATGCCCCAGACCAGATCTCCTTAACCTTGGCCAGAGCTGGAGAAATCCTGCCAAATTCTTGCCCCCAGACATATTTTTCTAGACTCTGTAGCTCCTAAGAGCAAACCCAGGGAAGGTTCTGCTGCCCACCATGCTTGGGCAACTTGCCTCCTCAAGGGCAGCTTTTCCAGCCTTGCTGGAAGCAGTGTTGTGACACCCCTAGTGGGCATGACCAGACACTTCCTGAGATGTTGCTTCTTATTGTGTTTTATAAAATAGTGTGTAGTTTACATAAAAAAGAAAACTTAAAAAAAAAGTTATCCACATGCAAAACTGTAGGTGATGAAAATGATGGGTTTTTTTTCATTTTTTGTTAATTGATTTGCAATGAAAATGATTCTGATGGTCAAAAAAAAAAATCTACAAACTACAAATGCTGGAGAGGGTGTGGAGGAAAGGGAACCCTCTTGCACTGTTGGTGGGAATGTAAATTGATACAGCCACTATGGAGAACAGTATGGAGGTTCCTTAAATTCTAAAAATAGTATTACCATATGACCCAGCAATCCCACTACTGGGCATATACCCAGAGAAAACCATAATTCAAAAAGACACCTGCACCCCAATATTCATTGCAGCACTATTTACAATAGCCAGGTCATGGAAACAACCTAAATGCCCATTGACAGATGAATGGATAAAGGAGATGTGGTACATATGTACAATGGAATATTACTTAGCCATAAAAAAGTACGAAGTTGGGTCATTTGTAGAGACATGGACGGATCTAGAGACTGTCATACAGAGTGAAGTATGTCAGAAAGAGAAAAACAAATATCGTATACTAACACATGTGTGGAACCTAGAAAAATGGTACAGATGAAGCAGTTTGCAGGGCAAAAATAGAGGCACAGATATAGGGAACAAACGTATGGACACCAATGGGGGAAAGTGGTGGGGTGGGGAGGTGGTGTGATGAATTGGGAGTTTGGGATTGACATGTATACACTAATATGTATAAAATGGATAACTAATAAGGATCTGCTGGATAAAATAAATAAATAAAATAAAATTAAAAAAAAAAAAACCTGCTCCATTTAGGCCTATTGTTCTAATATTCCATGTAGTTTAATATTTGGTTAGATTTTTACATGTTAAACACATATTATTACTACTAGATACATTAGATAAGCCATCACTGTTTGATCAACCTCCTCTGGATGCTTCACACTTCTGCTGTGGTCTTATTTGAATGTGAAACACCTAAGCAGTGAGCTAATTTCTTACTTTATTGTATACTTAAATCAAAAAGACAACCAGAAATAACATTTTTATTCCTTTTCTGATACTTTCCAGACTGTGTTACTAAGATCTCTTTTTCAAAGCCAGTCCACAGAGTACTTGGTAAAACAGAGTGAGCGAAGACACAGTTTCTAGGGCAAGATAAGTTATACCAGGTATCAGTTATGATGGAAATAATAATAAGAGAAGCTGTTTCCCCTCAGCCTCTTAATGCATATTTTGGAGAAAAAAGTAAAGTAAATTCTTGAAAATATTTTTATAAGAAGATTTTATTGGCCCACAAATATAATAAAACATTTTCAGTCAATAGATAAATATAAATATATACATATGCACATATATACACAAATATACACATTAGTGTGCATATATATATACACAAATATAAAATTTATTTAACATATAAACACACTTCTAAAATTTTAATCATTTATACTGTCCCCCTTTCACTTTAAAATTTACCTAGATTTGAAAATTAACTGATTTAGTAATCTTATTTATAATTAAACATAGAATTGTATTCTATGAGATGTATATTTTACTACATTTTTTCTGTATCTAAATAAAAACTAAAGGCATCCCAATCAAGTCAATAAATGGTAACTGGATACATTAGATGGCTTATATGGAACAACAACAACAACAAAAGTACATATTCTTCAGTCTGTAGAATTTCTGAGCCCAAAATAATTCACAATTATTTTAGTTTTTTATATTATATTATTTGAAATGGATGTTTTCTTATTCTCTGTCACTAGCAGAAACAAACATTTACTGAATTACAATGAGAATCTGTAAATTATTAGATTTGGTCTTAAACTGAAATAAGGAAAAGTTAGAGATGAAATGATAAGAGGGAAAATTAAATGAGGTGGAGCCAATTCAGTGATTCTAGGAATTAAGATCAGAGATAAAAGTAATAAAGGATGGTGGCTACATCTGCTATGAGAAATGGAAAACCTACTTCCTTAACTCATGCTGGTTTTGAGCACAAATTTACACTACATTGTAGAAATATTCAAGTGAAGAAATAATTTTTCCCCTAGGCTTTGGATTCTGATGAAACATTTAGTATACATATACTCAAAACAACTTTGGACTGGAGGAAAAAAATGAAATCCATGTACATAAGTGGACAAACATTTCAATATGATCACTACAAATATACCCTATATATTCAGACTAGACATCGTAAGGTAGAAGAAAAATAAGTCTAATTATAAATTGAATTTTGAAGTAATTTGGAGAATGGGTTCAAGAGTGAAAAAATTAAATAAGAAAAAATGACACGTGTTATGTGTGTAAATGAAATATGAAAAGATTCCCCCAAGCAATAAGCATGTCCTTTGCCCAGATCTTAGTTTCTAATACCATTTTCCAATAAAGGGAAATAGGATACCTTAGAGAAATAACTGTTTCTAAGGTTTGTACAGGAAATATACAAGATGAAACTGAAGTATCTTATATTGCCAGCAAAAAAGGAAGTGCAAAACACATAAATATAAAAATTAACAAAACAAAACACACACACACATATACCACTGCTACCACCACCATCACCACCACCAACAACAACAAAGGTGCTACTGAACGCAGGTTCAGCTGCTCACCACGCAAAAGCCAGTTCTTGAGAGACAACTGTTGGTTGGAAAAGGAAAGGTTGCTTTATTCAGGAGCCAGTAACCGGGGGGAGAAGGCAGACTCATGTGCTAGAACCAACTCCAAAGACTCTGCTCAGCCATGAAAGCTTTTAAAAGGAAAAAAGGGAAGCTAGTCTCAGATAAACATCTGGGGATGGGTCAGAGTCTTCAACTTTCACTGTGTGCAGACTCAGTGACTCCTTGTGATCTTTCTTTAGATGCTATCTTGTTCACACAGTTTGCTCACAAAACAGGGAAGCTGAGGAAACAAATCTAGTCATCCATTAATTCTTTAGTCTTCATTTCTACTTCTTTAATCTAAGAAGAGAACCATCAACAGGTTAGGCAAGGCATCGTGTGATCAAAAGATTTGAAAGGTGTGCTTGGGCTGGAGGTTAGTGAAGCATGGGGACACCTGTTGTAAACGTTAAGTTAAAATATAGCTGTCCAAGGACTTCCCTGGTGACACAGTGGTTAAGAATCTGCCTGCCAATGCAGTGGACATGGGTTCAATCCCTGGTCCAAGAAGTTCCCACACGCCGTGGAGCAACTAAGCCTGTACACCACAACTACTGAGCCTGTGCTCTAGTTTGCAAGCCACAACTACTGAAGCCTGCCTGCATAGAGCCCGTGATCTGCAACAAGAGAAGCCACCACAATGAGAGGCCCTCTCATTGCCACTAGAGAAAACCTGTGCACAGCAACAAAGACCCAATGCAGGCATAAATAAATAAATAAATAAATAAATTCATTAAAAAAAATGTTGTCTTTGTTGTAGGTTTACAGTATCTTGTTCAATTATACCCATACATATAAGTATTCATCCTTGGTTTCATTAAAAATTATATATATAGCTGCTCAAGTGACAAGACAAAGGGTCTCCTGCAAAGAGCTGCTTTCTGCAAAGAGCTGCTTCCTGCAAAGAGCTGCTTCCTGCATAGAGCTGCTTACAAATCTCCACTGTCAGACATCATTCCATTTCTATGGGATTAGAGGCAAAGGTCTCTCCTTGGTAACTGCTTTATGCTGAGAAGGGGCATTGAGGTCTTAGAGTGGATGATGTTGACATGGGTCTGTAGCATCTCTTTGCTGATAATTTTAGTTACTTGGTTACCTATACAGGCAGAATAAGCCACAATTATGTTTATACCCACCCAGGTACAGAAGTTATGAGCAATAGTGTTAATCTTATTATCTTTAGGTCCGTTCTTGGAATTGTGCTAGCCATAGATTCGGAACTGCTCAGGATGGAGAAGCTTATTTCATGCTACAGTCTGGCCATCATTCAGTTAGTTTTCTTCCCTCTGGTGGCAGTTATAGTATCCATAAAACAACTCAGGAATGTGTATCAGACACTGTTATCTATGTCCTGTAGGAAGAAACTAAAGATTCTGTGACTCTGCTGTCCTAATCATTAACTGTTTGAGCCTGCACTTTTATAGCTCAGGGGAGGCCTGTGAGACTTCAGCATTTCTATAAACAAGAGGCAGGGGACATGGAGGGGCCTTTGTACTTGTGAGTGCCCCACAGGGCTCAGTTAAAAGGGGTGTGTCAAAGAAACAACTAGATTAAAATGAAAGCTGGAAAAAGTTGAGCAAAAAATAATAATAAAGTAGCACTTGATTATAATCTAAATGATAAAATAAATGCCCAGGAATCCGAACTGATAAAAACATTTCATGAATGAAGAAAAAGCCTGGACAAAATTCTCATTCTGAAGAACTGTATATAATTTATGAAGATAATCTGTCCTAGAAGAGAAAGAAAAAACTCCCACTTAAGCAGTTTGATCTTCACAATGACTTTCCTCCAAAGAATACACAGTATGCAAGGAGGGTGGAGGAAAATTTTACAACGTTACACAGAAATCTGACAAACACTACCTCAGCCAGGTAAGCAAGGTCATTAAAAGTGATAAGTCATGCTGATTGCATGTATCCAGGATATGATGTAATGAGAATTGCACTTTACTTCTGTGGTCTTCCTTTAAAAAACCTTTCCTAACCTCAGTTGTCTAATTATGGAAAAAAAAAAAAAATCAGACAAACCCAAATTAAGGGACATTCTATAAAAATATTTGACCAGTATTCCTCAAAACTGTCAAGGTCATCAAAACAAGGAAAGTCTAGTAACAGCCTGAAGGGACTAAATATAATGTGGTAACAACAACAACAACAAAAAAGAGCATTAGGCAAAATCTTAGAATATATAAATTAAAGCTATAGGTGGGTTAACAATATGTCAAAATTGGTTTTATTTGTACTCTTATTTATGATAAATATACTAAACTGATGTAGGATATTGACAATAGAGAGTACTAGGTGTGGGGTATTTGAAAATTATCTTCCCATGTCTGTAAATCTGAAACTATTCTACAATTTTTAAATTACTTAAAAACTTTTTGAATGATACTTGAAAGAAACACGATATTTTTGTAGTATTTCAAATAGTTACAATTTCCCCCTATAACTGTATACACATGTATATATTTTTATCTTCCCTCCTTAAATGTATATATATTTGTATATATGTTGACATACATCTGTAACATCAAAAATGGAATAATACTACATGCACAATGCTAGGTAAATAACATTTTATTTTTTAAACAGGCACCATTCTTTTTTGTATCTCAAATCTTCAGAGATTTTTTTTTTCTTTAAAACTACTATGTAGAATATAGATAAACAACAAGGTCCTATAGATATCTTATTGAAGATATTGAACTATACTTAATATCTTATAATAAGCCATAATGGAAAAGAAAAAATGCTGCATTTTATTTATATCTTGATATATCTTTTTTAATATTTATATCATAATCAACCCTGCAATTGTTTACATGTCACAGATTAGTAGACAGATTTTCTCTTTCATAATCAACATAAAATACTGATGCATATTACAATATTATAATTAATTAATTTGGATCAAACATTGTTCTTTTATTAAGAATTTATCGGTACTAAACTCTTTAAGGTTTGTTTGCTTTGTTTTGTCTGATAATATATTTATTTATTTTATCACATTCTTAATTGGTTACTTGGGTAACTGTATAATTTTCGTTTTGAGTTACTTTTCTCTTTGCCTCAAGGATACTGTTCCAATATCTTGCTCTCCTAGTTGCAGTTGCATATTGAATTGTCAGTCTCGTATTTATTCCTTTAAAAGCAAATTATATTTCTTATCTTCTCTTGCCTTTGATGTTTGTTTCATGACACTGTGTCGAGATGGAAATTTATTCTAATTGTGGTTAGTGGTGCTACTTGAATCTGAATATTCAAATCTTCAATAAGTTTGGAAATTTTCCATTTTTTTCTTTGAATATTTCCTTTTCTTCCCCTCTCATCTTGTCTTTTCTAGAATTCCTATTAAGTTGATTGCAAATCTTTTCCTTTTAGCTTTTATATCATTTGACTTTTCTTTCATATTATTATTTTTTTGTTTGGCTGCATCCATTATCAACATTCTTTGTCTTTTTCATCCTTTCACTATTTTCTTTAGGTGCTGTTTAAACTACTGAGTTTTTCATTTAAATCACCATAGTTTTCATTTCTTCATTCTTTTAAAACTCTGCATAGACCTTGGTCATAGTATTTTTTTTCTCCTCAATTTTTTATTTATCTCTCTCATTTCTTCAAACATTTGAAATACAAAGATCTTATATTATCTAAATATAATCTGTTCTTGAAAATATGCTGGTTAGTGAATTTCCAAAAAATGGGGGACTTTACTCCTTATTTTAAAAATTTTAAAAATGTGATATATTTCAAACATACATAGTAACAGTGATATATATTTGTTATTGATGGTATCATTTAACTTGTCCCTTTCTCTCCTGTCCTTCACACTCAGTTGACCTCACTTTTCTCATCTCAATCAATACAGATAATCTTCCAGAAATGTTTCCTCAGGGTGATATTTTGTACTTCTAGAAGAAAAGGGTTTTATTTATTTATTTTTTTAGATGTTTCTGGAGCTCAAGTAATCTGAATAACACAACACTTTTTATGACCTTGTGGACTACTGGGAACTGTGCTTGATTAGTCATCCGCAACTTAGAGACAACAAAAATTTCCTCTCAAGCTTACCAATTGTTCTCATATACACACCCCAACATCTCCTCCTCCTTTTCTTGCTCCTTTGAGAATTGAGTATTTAGAATTGAGTATTTGTTGGTGATTTCCAGCCTCTACTTCTTATAGCCATGTCAGTTCTCACTGCCCCCCCCCCTTTTTTCCCTCCACTCAGTCCATATAGTGACTATTTAGGACTGTCCTTTAGGACTGTCCATTAGTTGCTGGTGGCTTGGCAACATCTATTCATATTTTGTGGTTCATAGGCATATCTTATATATTTTTGTTGAAGATCCATGTGTAGATCCATGTGTTTTTTTGTTGTCTTTCCTAATTGTTTACTCTGTTGTTTGTAAGATATGATGAAACTCAGGACCTAGACTACTGCCCCAAATTCTGCTAAATCTGAATTCACTCCATTATTCAAAAAATATACTTTCAAATATGCATAAAAAGTGCTAGTATAGTGTAAAACCTTCCAAATATCCTTTATCCAGATTCACCTATTGGTAACCTTATGCCCAATTGTTTTATAATTCTATGTATTATCTCTCATTCATCATCTATCTCTATATGTATCATCTCTTTATTACCTATCCAGTTTTTTTTCTGAACCATTTGAGAGTATGTCATATATATATCATATCCTATATGCTACACTATTCAACAACTTTGAAGAAAATCTCAGAGATGAAAAAGAAACAGTTTTTCAATGAAATGCTGCATTACCAACTTTTGTAATAGTATAGAAGATGCTACTTCCATAAATAAAAATTCTAAGTTGAAACATGACTCAGTAGGTCAGAATATGAATGGGAAGTATAAAATAAAATTTTATGTGAATAATATGTTAACATTTAATTAGCAGCAGTTTTTTTGTATTACTGGTTTATAAGACTTGTGGTCATCTCACAACAGATAATATCTCTTTGATAAAATACAAGTATTTATAGTATTCAACACTGTTTTTATCTTTGTCTGAGACACACAGCTTTCTTTGAGACCTTCCCTTACTGCTGATGGTGGCATGCAAGTTTGACTGCCTTGCTCCTGCCCTCTCCAGTTTCCTAAAACTGTAGAAAATTGCTCTAAGTTGTTTTTGCTTGTGGTTGTTTCTTCTTAGGCTCCTGCTTGCTTGTGCCTATCTCATCTGATCATATACCTGCTCCTTTGATAATATAGTGTTCATTAGGGATTTTATCATGCAGTGCCCCAAAGCCAAAAAGCAGGCTACTACTGCCTTGGCACTCACAACTCTATATTTATGCATTCATCTTTTACTCCACATCACAAACACCATTGGAAAAAACAAAAACAAAAAAAAATAAAGTTTTTTTTGTATTCTTATAACTTTAGACTTTTTGCCCAAGGGAAATTTCATTCCTTCTCCCTACTTCTTCTACTACCTCTGTGATAACATCCATTAAAATCTGTATCTCACATTTTCCATATTTCCTAGACTGAAGGATGTCTCTCTAACCTGCTATGCTCAACTTGTCCGAAGTCTATACAGTTAGAAAGAATTGAAATAGTGAAAAGGATAGTGGAATTAGACACAAACACATTGCTTTTAATTATCTGTCTTTATGGTACCATGCATCTAAAATCTTAATTAACTAAACAAATTTTCTTACAAGAAAGGGAAATATTAATACTTGATTTGTTTCATCTGCTGAATCAATTAGAGTTTAAATGAGATAACTTATGAAAGTGCATTTGACCTGCAAAGTACAAGACACCAAGCATTAACGTTGTTAATGCCTCCTGTGATTGATGCTGAATGTCAGTTTAACTTCAACTCCCTTCTCTTCTTCATCTTTCTATGGAATAAACAGTACGTCTAAAACATTTCTTTGAGCCGACCCATCCATTTCTTCTGACACTGCCCTAATATAAGCATGTATCTCTTGCCAAGTCTGAGTGAATATTTTTCTAATTTGTCTCTTTCTTATATATCACATTCTTCCCAATTTATTTTTCATGCACCTACCAATTATCTATGTCTACATCTAATTTTTAATTCATAAATGCCAATGACTCCTTATTTCAGATTACTTTATACTGACTAGTCTTTAATTCCCACATTAGACTCCAAGCAACGTTCAACTACATTCAACTTGCAATACCCATATACTTTAAATACCTCAGAGCTTTTGTTTCTCTTATTCCATCTGCTTGAAATATTTTTTTTTATTTTGAAATTCTACATATTTGTAAAAATTTATATAACATGGTACTTTCTCTTTAAAACATTGCCTTAAATAGCCAATAAAATTAATCCATAATGTTTTCCTTATATTTTAAAATAATTTGTTCATCTTTTGTAAGTATCACATTTGTTCTTGTGTTAATGTTTATTGCTTATCTTCAACCAACAAATTGAAAACCACAAGATAAAATTGAGATTTTACATTGTATTGTCCCCCCCATAGTCTGCATCAATAAACTTTTCATTAATAAACATTCTTCTATATATATCTTCTATATTATACCCATACCATACCTATTATACCTTTTGGACACACATTCCTTTATTTAAGTCTAAGACATAAGTTGCTTTTAAAGATTGTGTTGTGCTTCTGTCAGAGTATATCCTTTGGACTAAAACCCAAATTTTCTATATTTAAGCTTATTTAAGTGCTGTTTTATATGGTCTGTGAGCTAAGAATTGTGTTTTAATTTTTAAATAATTGAAAAAGTCAAAAGGAGAATGTTTCATGGCACTAGAAAACTATATGAAGTTAAAATCTCAGTGGCCACAAATAAAGTAGTATTGAAATACACCCACATCTGCTCATTTATGTTTTGTGTATGGCTGCTTCATGCCTAAATGCAGAGCTGAATAGTTGCTACAGAGACTGAAAGGTTGAGAGACCAAAAATATTTACTCTCTGGTCTTTTACGGAAAGTTTGCCAGCCCCTATCCTAGATAATTCACATTTTGTAAACAAAGTAAATACTTATACTAAACACTATAGGGTTAATTTATTGATATTCACAAGAAGGAAAATACATCTATGGCACCAGTCAGCCAGTCCTGCCTGCCTGTACTCCTCCTTATGTGCATATTTGGTTCCAGCATACAATATCTTCCCAGATCTGGCAATTTTCCTCTTTGATTGATAGGGCTGATGCTAGATACTGTGGTAATTACTCCTTCTGAACCTCAGCATAGATCTGTGAGTTTTACACATTGGACTGCAGGGAGAGCTGAAGAAATAGGTATGAGGTTCAGGATATCACAAGTTAATGGATTTATGATAATGTCAGATGTGCTGTATAAGCTTATCAGAACACAGTTACCTTAAAGTACCTTACTTCCAAATGTTATCCATTCAACACACATACACAGTTTCTCATTAGTCTTTCTCTCCCAGTGATGAGACATGAGAAGTAGAGAATTATCTTTTATTTACTCTACAATGGGAAAAGGAGAGGGTCTAGTTACAGTTTACTCAATGAAAGTGTCATAGAGAGACTACTATAAGTCATAACATATTCTAAGTAATATTGACTCAAATATATCTTTCAACTCATGATGTATTTTTAATGAAATTTTGCACACTCTGTAAAACTCGAAACACTTAAACCTTATTCTGAATTTTTTTGAAGGGGAGAAATACAATTAGCAGCATCTTATTTTAAAAAAAGAAAAAAAAAAAAACAAGTGGACAGACTACTACAAATTCTATGATTTTAATTCCAACCCTACAGCTAAGTAATGAGAAATAAAAATCAAAACATAACCTCTGCTTTTTTTCTATAGGAATAAATATATGCATAATTTTATATATAAATTTAATTGTATATGTATTTTTCTCAATCAAAGCAGAGTTTTTTTGTTTTGTTTTTTTTTAATGGAATCACGTAAATGTGTTACTACAGAAACATTCAGAGGCTATGAAGTTTACTCTGGAACTTGACTTTTTCTTTAACCCATGGAATTGACTTTGATATTTAAAAGAAATTATATAAATATGTATATATATAAATAGATGTTATATATATATAAAATCACTCACTATGATTTTAATGACTGTAACATCTTAGCATAATTAAAACTTGATAATAATGATTTGTGGACTGGGTCAACCTCAGTGGAATACAAGTCAGTATGTTGGAGATGCTGTATGATCATGCATTGAGGCATGCTGGAGAGAAGACTAATTCTCTCCATGTTGGAGAGAATTCATTGGAGGAGAGAATTCTAAGCCTCCCATATAGGAGAATAAATATTTTCTGAAGACTACTATATTTCAAATTCATTAACAGAGAAAAAGAGTGGTACAATGGGAAAACTGAACTAAGACTTTTCAGGGAACTAGAAATTTAATCAAACAGCTGATTAAAAGAAGAGAGAAGTATTCATGCCATACTAAGTTGTCATCTTCAATGGTTTCAAATTGCAATACCTTCTTTTTTGTGTATCAACCTTGAGAGAGTCTTTAACAAATCTTAATCAGCCTCCCAAATTTACTGGCAACTCAGCCTCACTAATTTGAAGCCACCGTGTGACTTGCAATCACTTATAGCAAATTCCTAGTAATCTGCTATTAAGGATTTCTGAATCCTATATGAGCAGATGAAAATTCAATGTGCCACACTGAAAATATGACCTAGCTGAAGGGCAATTCATGAACAAGAAGACTGATATTACACTGGCAAATGTTGCAAATGAACTTACACTTCACACACTTGCCATGCAGCCAAACATTAAACATTCATTACTTAGCAGATAAGTTAAGGGCATAATTAATCTTTGACAATCATTTAAAATATATAATTTTCTATGCTTTCTAATACAAATATGCATTGGAGTTTGCCTGCATAATAAAGTTATTCAAGCAGCACTTTTTCCCCCCTTAGAAAGACAAAAATAATACTATATGAAATATTTCTAGTCTTTCTTGGTTTGTTGTTTCCTCATATTGCTTCACAGGACAGAAAGTTTTAAATATGCTAGAAAGAGCACAAAGAAGGTTTATAGAATATTTTCTTAGTATAACGGAGAAAGCACACAGACATAGGAAAGGATCTCAAAATTTAATGTGCATAAGAATCATCTGGAAAGCTTGTTAAAACAAAGACTTTTTGGACCCTAACCCCACAGATTCTGATTCAAGTGGTTAGAGGTGAGGCCTGAAATTTCTCATTTCTAACAACCTCCCAGATAATGATGAGCTGGCCCATGAGCTGTGTTATGAGTAGCTTTTAAACTCATTGTTCTACTCACATGCTTTGTAACTCTAAGAAAGTTGCTGAACCCCTTACAGCCTCAAAGATTTCCTCATTTGTTTAAAGAGTTAACAGCATGGATTTTAGATGGTAACTAAAATGAGGTGGGCATTTAAAAATGTTGGCTTTCTTTCTTTCCTCTCCTTCCTTCTCTTCCTTCCTTCCTCCCTTCCTCCCTTCTTCTCTACCTCTCTCCCTCTTTCTCTTTCTATTTTTAAAAATTCTGGTCATTTTGTTAGAAAATCTATGAGAATATTGGTGTGTTTATAAATAACAAGAACTGAGTGGTATAAAGACCCTGATGTGAAAATCTATAGCCCTGGATTTACACACAGCTGAGGTAGGAGGTTTCCTGAATTCTCTGTTCTGTCTACTGAGCTACAGCTTGAAAAGCTTTGGCTCTGTTTTTGATGTTCAGTTCTTCCAACTTTAACATTCTATGAAGGGGACTAGAATTAATTTTCCTAGAACGCTAGTGACATTCTCATCCTTAAAAATACCATGAGAGGTGAAACAAAAAAATGAACAAGAACAGTGGGTTCCATTCTTCTCTAGGTGCTAGGCCAAATGCCATTTCTACATTTAGAGGACAAAAGCACCTAAGAAATAAGGCATGGCCTGGGTAACAGAAATCTGTAAAGATTTGCCTGGACCAGCACCTGGCACACAGTCTTAGGTAACTTTAGGCCTGTGATCTCAAACACAAATATACTTTCCCCTGAGTTAGTGACTGCAACAGGAAAGTGAGGAACAACAGAAAGACTTGAGTGTGTATCCTCTCTGTCAATTAATATTTATGTTTGTCCTTGAGAAAATATATAAATTTCTTTTTAATCTATTCTCTCACTTCATATCACAATTATATCACTCATGTTTTATTTATTATCAATATCATTATTGCCGACTCCAATGCCCCTGTGCAAATATCCTAATCTATTTAACATAATTAATTCTAGAACTGGCTTTGTAAAATATATATTAGAGCTTTGTATGCTTGGATACAAATATATATTAGAGCTTTGTATGCTTGGATTTACTTTACATGAATGTTATCTGCTTAAAATCCCACTCTGTTTCTTAAAAACATTTTTTGAATTGTTTTTTAGATCTCTTCACATCACCATGGATCTAACTGCTACATAACATTCTATAGAATACATCCTCCATATTTTACTTAATCTGACCCTAATGATAATCCACCAACTGCGTCCGAATTCCCATTTCTACAAACAAAACTACAATAAACATCTTCGTAAATGCTTCTTTTTGGAACTCTATGCAGGGGTGGGATTATTGGATCACAGATTATCAGTACATTTAATTTGATTCTGGACTGCCATATTCACTGGATACACCAGCCTCCCAATCCACATGAGGGCTCCTCTATGCCTACAGCCCCACCAACTGGTGATGTGAAACTTTTCATTCAAGGCCCATCTGATAAGTACAATGTGATACTTCATTATTATTTTAATTTACTTGATTCTAATTACTAATGAGTTTGAACATCTTTTCATGTGCCTCAAGGCCCTGTTGGGTTTCTCTCTTTTAATTACCTGTTCATTCACAGGTCACATTGTGGAAAAACTTGTGGGATGGAAGATATTATTGAGGTCATCCTTGGAAGATAAATATAATATTCTGCTGAATTATTCATGTTTCCCCACAGATATTTTCTCTCTCTTTCTCTTTCTCAGCTTCATTATAAACCAAAGTGTAATGCATGCATTTGTCTATTACTGGTTTTGTAATCCTTACTAACCGGTAGGCAAACTCCTCACCTCTTTATTAAGTTCTCCTTTTTAAAATTTGAAGCAAAACGTTTTTTACAATATTAATTCATCTCATAAAAGTATAAAATTATTAATTTTGTTTCAGAACTGCTTGTATTTTTATTATTCAAAGAAGTTTTCTGTATTATATAAAAGGTTTTACAGTTTTTGTTGCTATTACAAATATCTTTATTTTTAGTTAGGTTTGTTTGTTGCAATTTACTTTTAAAAACATATCTTTGTAAACTAAAATCTTGTATAAGTGGTAATGATTTGTTGATTCTATTTTTTTCTAAAAGATAAGCACATTAAATAAAAAAGGCAGCTTTTTTTCTTTTTCAATTCTGACATTTCTTTCTTTTTTTTTTTTTCTTAAAGAAAGACCATATACTAAGTCAAAGTGATGATAGTAGGCACCATTCTCTTGTTCTAATCTTAAGATTTGTTCTCATGTACACCATTTGTTAAGTGCATAAAAGTTAACAAGAAAGTTTCCCTCAAAATAATGTCAGCACATGGCTGAAGAAGATGCCCCTCATTATTCCCATCAACAACAATTTGGCATCCATCTACAGAAAAAAGTGCCTGTGTGGGAGCTGTGGGATCCAGCAATGCACACCGAAGGGCCCAGGAAAAATCTTGCAAACTCATTGGACAACAGGCATTTAGAACTTGGTCCCAGCTGTTGACCCTGCAGTAGACCATGAACCAACCCCAGGTCCTCTTGGCTACAGTCTTGAAGCCCCTGCAGAACACTAACAATCACCACATACATAAGTGCCTTTGTGGAAGTCCAGGTTTCCAGCAGAGAAGTTCCAGCACATCATTAGAGCAAAGCAAACAAACAAATCTTAGACTGAACCTTAGATTGGATGTACTGGAGAGGATAAGAAGAACAATTTGATTTTACCTGAATTATCTCTTCCTCAAGACAGCACAGCTCAATGCAAGCAGAGACCTTCTTAGCCCAAAATTTTTCCCATAGAGGAAAATAGAGCATGTGAGTGAGGACCTGGCTACCCGAGGTATTTGGGACCTTGTCAAAGAGGAACCATTTTTCTCTCTGTGGAACCAGGAGACTAAGTCATGACCTGCATGACTGGGAGGTGGGAAGAGTCTGAAAGAACCACATATAAAATTCTTGGAAACACTAAAGGGATATGGATCCTACTGTGTTACAGACTCCATCAAGAAGCTGATGCAGGAGCTGTTGGTGATACCTCACCTGTGAATCCCCCAAATAACACATGGATGCCCTTGGTGCTCTACACATTTCACTCACACACACACACCTATCACGCAGCCCTACACTCTCCATGCTCCTGACAATGATGACAGCAAGCTATGGCAGACAGCTAGTGAGCATACTCAGAAAGATGGCCCAAATCTGCAGACCAGAGAGAGATCACAAACTTGACCTTTAGCTCTGCCTTTGGAAAGCAAAAGAAAGGCTGTCAACACCTGGCCCAGTGAGCTGCAAGATCGAGAGAAGACATACAATCTTAACAATTATTCCACAAAAGAGAAAAAGAAGTATAAAATTGACATGTCCATAAAAGGTCTAAGAAAGCCTTACAATACCTAGCAGGACTAACAGAAGGTATTTCTCTTCCAAAGACAATTAGTAAAACTGGAGGAGTGCGTGCTACTTCAGAAGCAAAGGCTGCAATGGAAGACTTTGAGGAACATGAAAAATAAGGAAACATGACACTACCAAAATATCACAATAATCTTTCAGTAACTGACCCAAAATACATGGAGCTCTGTGATTTACCTGGTAAAGAATTCAAATAGCTGTTTTAAGGAAACTTAAAGAGCTACAAGAAAACACAGAAAGACAATTTACAAAATCAGGAAAACAATATATAAACAAAATGAAAAGTTTAACAAAGAGGTAGAAATCATAAAAAAGGATCAAACAGAAATTCTGGAGCTGAAGAATACAATAAGTTAAATGAAAAATGCAGTAGAGAGCACCAACTGCAGACTTGAATGAGCATAAGAATCTGTGAATAAGAAAACAGAAATTTGAAATTATCCAGTCAGAGAAGAACAAAGGAAAAAGAATAAAAAAGAGTGAAGAAAACCTATGTGATCTCTGAAATACCATCAAAAGAATCAATATGTGAATTATTGGAATCCAGAAGGAGAAGAGAGGGAGAAGATGGTCTATTTAAGTCTCATGATAATCACAATGCAAAAACCTACAGTAAATACACAAAAGATAAAGAATACAGATTCAAAGCATACCACTGTGGAAAATAATCAATTCACAAAAGATGGCAGCAACAGAGGGAGAAAATAAAAGGGAACCACAAAACAGCCAGAAAATAACTGAGACTGTATTAATAAGTCTTAACCTATCAATTATTACTCATTGTAAATGGATTAAATTCTCCAATCAAATAGAGATGGATGGATTAAAATAAAAGACCCAATATGAGCTGCCTACAAGAGACTCATATAAGCTATGTATGTAGGGACATACATAGACTCAAAGAGACAGGATGGAAAAAGATACCCCATGTAATCAGAAACCAAAAGAGAGTAGGGGTAACCATACTTATATCAGACAAAATTGACTTTAACTCAAAAAAGTAACAACAGACAAAGGTTATTATATAATGATAAAGGGGTCAATTTATTAAAAGGATATAATAATCATAAATATATACATATATATATACCCACACTTCAGAGCACTTAAATATATTAAGCAAATATGAACAGATCTGAAGAGAGAAATAAACAATACAAAAATCACAAATGGCACTGAGGAAAATGAATAATAGTATACAAAAGAATAAAACTGGCCCCTTATCTTAAAAAATCCTATAAAATCGTGATGAAGAGTGACCCCTGCTTACGACAACTAGAGAAAGCTGTTGCACAGAAACAAAGACCCAACACAGCCAAAAATAAATTGATTAAAAAAAAAAACTATAAAATCAAAAAACATAAGAATTCAAACTATAAAACTCCTAGAAGAAAACATATGGAAAAAAATCCTTGACATTTGGAGTCTTGGCAATGATTCCTTGGCTATGACAACAAAAGCACAAATAAACAAATAAAAAAAATCCAAAGATTAATAAGTGGTACTATATCAAACTAAAAATCTTCTGCACAGCAAAGGTAACAAATAACAAAACAAAAAGGCAACGTACAGAATGGGATAAATTATTTGAAAAACATATATTTGATAAGGGTTAATATTTAAAATATACAAGGGCCTCATACAACTCCATATCAAAAAAACACACTGCAATTTAAAAAATGGGCAGAAGAAAGGACTTTTCCCAAAGCATACATAAAAATGGGAATCAGGTACCTGAAAAGATGCTCAATAACAGTAATCTTCAGGGAAATGCAATTAAAAACCACAATGAGATATTACCTCACACCTGTTATAATGGTTATTATCAAAAAGACAAGAAATAACAAGTGTTGACAAGGATGTGGAGAAAAAGGAACTCCTGTGCACTGTTTGTGGGAATGTAAACTGGTAGAGCCACTATGGAAAATGGTATGAATGTTCCTCAAAAAAATTAAAAATAGAACTATCATATGATCCAACAATCCCACTTCTGGGCAAATATCCAAAGGAAATGCATCAATTATCTCAAAGAGATATCACACTCTCATGTTCACTGCAGCATTATTTCCAATAGCCAAGATATGGAAACAACCTGAATGCCCATCTAAAGATGAATCTAAAAGAAGATACAGCTATATAATGGAATATTATTAACCCATGAAAAATAATAAATCTGCCACTGTCACCAGCATGGGTGGATCCAGAGGGCACTATGCTAAGTGAAATAAGTCAGATATAGAAAGACAAATACTAAAGTCTCAGCTTATATTTATAATCTAAAGAAGTTGAACTCATAGAAATAGAGTAGAATGGTGATTGCCAGGGCCTGGTATGGCAGGGGGTCACTGAAATGGGGAGATGTTTAAAGTATAAAAACTTGCAGTTACAGGATGGATAAACTCTAGGAATCTAATATACAGCAGAGTGATTATTGTTAACAATACTGTATTACATAATTGGAAGTTGTTAAGAGAGTAGATCTTAAATGTTCTCACCCTACAAAAAAACAAAAAATGCAAAACAAGCAAACAAACAAACATAAAAAAACACCTGATAATTATGTGAAGTGATATCAGTATTAACTAACCCTACACTAGTAATTATTTTGCAGTATATAAGTGTACCAACTTACATAGGGTTATATGTTAATTATATCTCATTAAAGCTGGAAATAAGTTTCCTTCTTTCTATTCTGCCAGTATTTATTTTTTAATCCTATATAATATTTAAATTTTATCAAAACTGTCATAATCATGAGGGAAGACATTTAGTATGCCAGGACTATTAGATTAGAAATGTTGAAAAATGTAGGGTTTAATAAACCAATATTACATTATTTTCTGCATTATACATATGAACTTCCAGGATTTATTTTATTAAATAAATAAATATGTATTTATTTGCAATGTTTCAAGATCTTGATACTATGTATTTATGTATTAGTTGTAAAATTAATTGATATTATTGTTTGATTTTGGTATAGCAGTTCCACTTTTGAGATCTTTCTCATTTTTTTTAATGAACATCAGTAGAGATTTGGAGTTGTTTTATTTATTTTAACACTCACACAGTTATATACAGTTATAGAAACTACAGTTTGTATGCAGGTATCCACCCAACTACGTTAATAGACATTTTTATTACTTTTTGTGCAGATATTTTTAAATTAAAGAAAAAAATGACAAATTTTAAATTGACCTTTCTATGACTGACTCATCAACTCTGCCCTTGAACCTCCCTAAAGATAACCATTACCATGAATGTGAAGTAAATTATTTAAGTCAAATACTGCCTCATCATTATTTCGAAGTAGTTTTATTTACACTTCCAGCCCCTTTTTACTGGAACAGTTTGAAATATATACGTCAATGTTCTATAACTTTGCTGGTCACCCTAAAATATTCAATATTCTCACATAAATCTAGAGAAAGATACTCTGTTTCTCCTACTTAATTCCAGCTTCATGGGAGTGCAGCCTGTGCAGTTGCATAGGATCGCATAAACAGAAGGGTCTTGTGGTTGATCTAATGTTCTCCTTTCGCCTTCTTTATACTCTTAATAAATTTACTTTACTACTTTAACTTCACTTGTAACTGAAGTTCAATTTTGCATGTTTGTGAGCAGAGGAAGATTATCAAATGGGCACAAGCTAATCACAGGAGCCCTTTAAAAGCAGAGTTTCCTCTGCCTGGGGACAAAGGAAAAGTGAGAGAGATTCAAAGCATGAGAATGACTGGATGGGCTACTGCAGTCTTTAAACAAGGAGGAAGCCACATCAGAAGGAATGCAAGCAGGCACTAAGAGCAGAGTGGCCCCATGTGACAGCCATCAAGGAAAACTGAACTTCAGACTTACAGAGTTAAAGACCTGAATCCTTACAACACTCAAATGACCTTGGAAACTATTATTCTCCAGAACCTCCAGATAATAGCCCAGCCCAGCCAAGACCTTGACTTCAGCCTTGTGAGACTATGAACAGAGAACCAAGTCAAGCCTGCCTGGATTTCTCACATACAGAACTGAGATACTAAATGGGTATTTTTTAACCCACCACATTTATGGTAATAGAAAACTAATATACAAACATCAAATTACAATAATAATATCATATAATCCAATACCTTTTATAAATCTTAGATTGAATCTTTTATATGAAAAATGATCCTATAAGGGCCCTCTACTTTTAAGAACTCCATCTTTTTCATTTCTATTAACATTTTTAATTTCTTGCTATAATTTCAGATGGACATCACAGTTTGCCTGTCACTGGGAATTGATAGAGATTTAAATTTTGTGGTTAATTTTCAGAGATTTTAGCAAGACACGCATGCATACATACATATATTCCATTTTTATTTATTATTAAAATATGTATTATATTAATTTTGAAGGGTAGAAAGGACTCTATCAGATACAAGATTTATTTTTTATCTTGATTGTTTAAGCCTGAAGTTAGCTGAGGAAACACCAAGCATTGATCACCAATTTCGATACATTCTGCTTGAGCTAGCCTGTGGTCCCTGCTATATGATATGCTCTAGTGAATGTAAAGGTTAGTAATTTCATTGGCAACAATGTGAATTCACTTATGGACTTCAGTTTAACCCTCATCTCCACTAGCACTGGTTACAGCACACCTGGTTCTCCTCTCCGTCCCATGCCTTAATGAGCTTGAAAGTATTAGTTTCAGCCCAGAGTTGTATCTCCCATAGGAATTGTGACGCCTACAGCTTAGCTAGCCTGCCCTTCTCATATTTAGGTGTCCTCCTTTTCAGAATCAGTGATGTTAATCTCTCTTCTTTCTTACAAATATGAAATTGGCCCATGGTGGGCATCAACTGTGAATTGCAGCCTGTTATTCAATGTCCTGACATAGGAGCTCCAATCATTTTCTCTTCAAGGTGAAGAGGTTTAGAGTATTTGCCAAAGGATCTTGTGAATTCCAAAAAATAATTTTTTATTTGCATGTTTTCAATACCAACTTGGTTAGTACTTAATCAACCCAGTCCTGCTTACAGTACCCTCACACTGATTCTTTAAATTTTCTGGCCTGTTAGTGTTAAGCACTCCTGTTTTGCAATTCTGATATAGATGATTTTGTTTGTTTGTGTGTGTGTGTGTGTGTGTGTGTCTGTGTGTGTGTGTGTCTGTGTGTCTGTGTGTGTGTATGAGACAGAGAGAGAGAGAATGAGTTTGTGTATGTGTGATAATTTACTGGGTGTTTGAAAAAGTTTTATTTTAAATATGTAGCTTTTTAAGAGCTACATATTTACTTTTTTGATTTTATTATCATTATTATTTTAAGATGTGCTTATCTAGGTATTAATCTATATATGACATATTACATCGAATGCCAAATATTAAATTTTTCTGTTTTATACATTTCATAGATGCAATCTTGTTATTGGTTGTTAAAAAAAATAAAAATAAAAAATAATCATGGCTTACTGTACTTAAAAAATGTTCTTCTGAATTGAAATATAAATTAAAATTAAATTTGCCTGAAGCCTGCATCTTACTGATATTTTAAAATGTCATTTAATATTGGGAGAACATACATAAAATAAATTGAGGAGCAAAGATTTCATTCAGCAAAAAGTAACTCTAAATGAAACTGACTTTCTATAATACCCATCTAATATTACTATCTGATTATTTCAAGAAGAGGGGAAAAGTGGAAAGCTTCTATAGACATTTTGAACATCTATTCCTAGTTTTCTTAGAGAGTATATATTTTTATTGCATGTCCATATTCACTCTTGAGTTATGAAAATTCCAACATGACTCCTTCTAAATATATATATCCAAAATGATATATTGCCTTTTGATACAAATTCAAATTATTTCTAAAGTTTTATATCCTAATTTCAGAAATTAGACAATAGTGTAACCTTCCTTGTAACCTATGCAAGCCTATAAACCATGAAGATTTGGTGCTAGCAGTGCGCAATCTCTTTTTATCTGGGTAAGAGAAAATATGTAAATATTTGGGTAAAAATCAAGAATGGAAGAATTTTGTGTATCAGTGACATCTAATCAGGTAATTAGTCAACAAAACTTTTTAAAACTGATATGTAGATATGAAAATGGAATGACTAACAATGTGAGAATGCTCTGGAGAGGTATCAAAGGAGTGATTCTGTAAAGAAATCTTGAAGAATACTCTATGAGACAGAGAGGATCTCTTTAGAGTAGACTGTATTTCCTGAGGAATTTGTTGGTGAGCTGCTTCTTGGAAGATGAGGATGAATAAATTATGATAACAGTGTGTTCCTCCAAAGAGATGGCATATATAAACATGGCCAAATGAGATTACACTGGCTGTGATTAAGAAAAAGTGATTTGAATTACAAAGAGTTTATTATGAAAGCCTCATATAAAGGAGAAGAACAAAGT